>JASTWF010000045.1:2472011-2730249 GCA_030390025.1 Squalus acanthias
CACTCCTCACTGAGCTCACTCCTCACTGAGCGTCACTCCTCACTGAGCGTCACTCCTCACTGAGCTTCACTCCTCACTGAGCGTCACTCCTCACTGAGCGTCACTCCTCACTGAGCTCCACTCCTCACTGAGCTCACTCCTCACTGAGCTTCACTCCTCACTGAGCGTCACTCCTCACTGAGCGTCACTCCTCACTGAGCTCCACTCCTCACTGAGCTCCACTCCAATCTGAGCCTCTCTCCTCACTGAGCGTCACTCCTCACTGAGCTTCACTCCTCACTGTGCGTCACTCCTCACTGAGCATCACTCCTCACTGAGCGTCACTCCTCACTGAGCGTCACTCCTCACTGAGCCTCACTCAACACTGAGCGTCACTCCTCACTGAACGTCACTCCCCACTGAGCGTCACTCCTCACTGAGCTCCACTCCTCACTCAGCGTCACTCCTCACTGAGCGTCACTACACACTGAACGTCACTCCTCACTGAGCTCCACTCCTCACCGAGTGTCACTCCTCACTAAGCGTTACTCCTCACTGAGCGTCACTCCTCACTGAGCCTCACTCCTCACTGAGCGTCACTCATCACTGAGCGTCAATCCTCACTGAGCGTCACTCCTCACTGAGCATCACTCCTCACTGTGCATCACTCCACACTGAGCGTCACTCCTCACTGAGCGTCACTCCTCACTGAGCGTCTCTCCTCACTGAGCTCCACTCCTCACTGAGCTCCACTCCTCACTGAGATCCACTCCTCACTGAGCGTCACTCGTCACTGATCGTCACTCCTCACTGAGCTCCACTCCTCACTCAGCGTCACTCCTCACTGAGCGTCACTCCTCACTCAGCGTCACTCCTCACTGTGCGTCTCTCCTCACTGAGCATCACTCCTCACTGAGCGTCACTCCTCACTGAGCGTCACTCCTCACTGAGCCTCACTCAACACTGAGCGTCACTCCTCACTGAACGTCACTCCCCACTGAGCGTCACTCCTTACTGAGCTCCACTCCTCACTCAGCGTCACCCCTCACTGAGCGTCACTACACACTGAGCGTCACTCCTCACTGAGCTCCACTCCTCACCGAGTGTCACTCCTCACTGAGCGTCACTCCTCACTGAGCGTCACTCCTCACTGAGCTCCACTCCTCACTGAGCTCCACTCCTCATTGAGCGTCACTCCTCACTGAGCGTCACTCCTCACTGAGCCTGACTCCTCACTGAGCGTCACTCATCACTGAGCGTCAATCCTCACTGAGCGTCACTCCTCACTGAGCATCACTCCTCACTGTGCATCACTCCACACTGAGCGTCACTCCTCACTGAGCGTCACTCCTCACTGAGCGTCTCTCCTCACTGAGCTCCACTCCTCACTGAGCTCCACTCCTCACTGAGATCCACTCCTCACTGAGCGTCACTCGTCACTGAGCGTCATTCCTCACTGAGCTCCACTCCTCACTCAGCGTCACTCCTCACTGAGCTCCACTCCTCACTGAGCTCCACTCCTCACAGAGCGTCACTCTTCACTGAGCATCACTCCTCACTGAGCGTCACACCTCACTCAGCGTCACTCCTCACTGAGCTCCACTCCTCACTGAGCTCCACTCCTCACTGAGCTCCACTCCTCACTGAGCATCCCTCCTCACTGAGCTTCACTCCTCACTTAGTGTCACTCCTCACTGAGCTCCACTCCTCACTGAGCGTCACTCCTCACTGAGCTTCACTCCTCACTGAGCGTCACTCCTCACTGAGCTCCACTCCTCACTGAGCGTCACTCCTCACTGAGCTTCACTCCTCATTGAGCGTCACTCTTCACTGAGCGTCTCTCCTCACTGAGCTCCACTCCTCACTGAGCGTCACTCCTCACGGAGCTTCACTCCTCACTGAGCGTCACTCCTCACTGAGCTTCACTCCTCACTGAGCATCACTCCTCACTGAGCATCACTCGTCACTGAGCTCCACTCCTCACTGAGCGTCACTCCTCACTGAGCTCCACTCCGCACTGAGCGTCACTCCTCACAGCGTCACTCCTCACTGATCTCCACTCCTCACTGAGCGTCACTCCTCACAGCGTCACTCCACACTGAGCGTCACTCCTCACTGAGCTCCACTCCTCAATGAGCGTCACTCCTCATTGAGCATCACTCCTCACTGAGCCTCACTCCTCACTGAGCGTCACTCCTCACTGAGCGTCACTCCTCACTGAGCGTCACTCCGCACTGAGCGTCAGTTCTCACTGAGCGTCACTCCTCACTGACCTCCACTCCTCACTGAGCTCCACTCCTCACTGAGCCTCTCTCCTCACTGAGCATCACTCCGCACTGAGCGTCACTCCTCACTGAGCTCCACTCCTCACTGAGCTCCACTCCAATCTGAGCCTCTCTCCTCACTGAGCGTCACTCCTCACTGAGCATCACTCCTCACTGTGCGTCACTCCTCACTGAGCATCACTCCTCACTGAGCGTCACTCCTCACTGAGCGTCACTCCTCACTGAGCCTCACTCAACACTGAGCGTCACTCCTCACTGACGTCACTCCCCACTGAGCGTCACTCCTCACTGAGCTCCACTCCTCACTCAGCGTCACTCCTCACTGAGCGTCACTACACACTGAACGTCACTCCTCACTGAGCTCCACTCCTCACCGAGTGTCACTCCTCACTAAGCGTCACTCCTCACTGAGCGCCACTCCTCACTGAGCCTCACTCCTCACTGAGCGTCACTCATCACTGAGCGTCAATCCTCACTGAGCGTCACTCCTCACTGAGCATCACTCCTCACTGTGCATCACTCCACACTGAGCGTCACTCCTCACTGAGCGTCACTCCTCACTGAGCGTCTCTCCTCACTGAGCTCCACTCCTCACTGAGCTCCACTCCTCACTGAGATCCACTCCTCACTTAGCGTCACTCGTCACTGATCGTCACTCCTCACTGAGCTCCACTCCTCACTCAGCGTCACTCCTCACTGAGCTCCACTCCTCACTGAGCTCCACTCCTCACAAAGCGTCACTCCTCACTGAGCATCACTCCTCACTGAGCGTCACACCTCACTCAGCTTCACTCCTCACTGAGCTCCACTCCTCACTGAGCTCCACTCCTCACTGAGCTCCACTCCTCACAGAGCGTCACTCCTCACTGAGCATCACTCCTCACTGAGCGTCAATCCTCACTCAGCGTCACTCCTCACTGAGCTCCACTCCTCACTGAGCTCCACTCCTCACTGAGCTCCACTCCTCACTGAGCATCCCTCCTCACTGAGCATCACTCCTCACTGAGCATCACTCCTCACTGAGCTCCACTCCTCACTGAGCGTCACTCCTCACTGAGCTCCACTCCGCACTGAGCGTCACTCCTCACAGCCTCACTCAACACTGAGCGTCACTCCTCACTGAACGTCACTCCCCACTGAGCGTCACTCCTCACTGAGCGTCACTCCTCCCTGAGCTCCACTCCTCACTGAGCCTCACTCCTCACTGAGCGTCACTCCTCACTGAGCATCACTCCTCACTGAGCATCACTCCTCACTGAGCGTCACTCCTCACTGAGCTCCACTCCTCACTGAGCTTCACTCCTCACAGAGCAACATCCTCACTGAGCGTCACTCTGCTCAGAGCGTAACTCCTCACTGAGCATCACTCCTCACTGAGCTCCACTCCTCACTCAGCGTCACTCCTCACTGAGCGTCACTACACACTGAGCGTCTCTCCTCACTGAGTGTCACTCCTCACTGAGCGTCACTCCTCACTGAGCTCCACTCCTCACTGAGCGTCACTCCTCACTGAGCGTCACTCCTCACTGAGCTCCACTCCTCACTGAGCGTCACTCCTCACTGAGCTTCACTCCTCACTGAGCGTCACTCCTCACTGAGCTCCACTCCTCACTGAGCTCCACTCCTCACTGAGCGTCAATCCTCACTGAGCGTCACTCCTCACTGAGCATCACTCCTCACTGAGCGTCACTCCTCACTCAGCGTCAGTCCTCACTGAGATCCACTCCTCACTGAGCGTCACACCTCACAGCGTCACTCCTCACTGAGCTCCACTCCTCACTGAGCATCACTCCTCACAGCTTCACTCCACACTGAGCGTCACTCCTCACTGAGCTCCACTCCTCACTGAGGGTCTCTCCTCACTGAGCTCCACTCCTCACTGAGCTCCACTCCTCACTGAGCTCCACTCCTCACAGAGCGTCACTCCTCACTGAGCATCACTCCTCACTGAGCGTCACTCCTCACTCAGCGTCACTCCTCACTGAGCTCCACTCCTCACTGAGCTCCACTCCTCACTGAGCTCCACTCCTCACTGAGCATCCCTCCTCACTGAGCTTCACTCCTCACTTAGTGTCACTCCTCACTGAGCTCCACTCCTCACTGAGCGTCACTCCTCACTGAGCTTCACTCCTTACTGAGCGTCACTCCTCACTGAGCTCCACTCCTCACTGAGCTTCACTCCTCACTGAGCTTCACTCCTCATTGAGCGTCACTCTTCACTGAGCGTCTTCTCCTCACTGAGCTCCACTCCTCACTGAGCGTCACTCATCACGGAGCTTCACTCCTCACTGAGCGTCACTCCTCACTGAGCTTCACTCCTCACTGAGCATCACTCCTCACTGAGTATCACTCCTCACTGAGCTCCACTCCTCACTGAGCGTCACTCCTCACTGAGCTCCACTCCGCACTGAGCGTCACTCCTCACAGCCTCACTCAACACTGAGCGTCACTCCTCACTGAACGTCACTCCCCACTGAGCGTCACTCCTCACTGAGCGTCACTCCTCCCTGAGCTCCACTCCTCACTGAGCCTCACTCCTCACTGAGCGTCACTCCTCACTGAGCATCACTCCTCACTGAGCGTCACTCCTCACTGAGCGTCACTCCTCACTGAGCTCCACTCCTCACTGAGCTTCACTCCTCACAGAGCAACATCCTCACTGAGCGTCACTCTGCTCAGAGCGTAACTCCTCACTGAGCATCACTCCTCACTGAGCTCCACTCCTCACTCAGCGTCACTCCTCACTGAGCGTCACTACACACTGAGCGTCTCTCCTCACTGAGTGTCACTCCTCACTGAGCGTCACTCCTCACTGAGCTCCACTCCTCACTGAGCGTCACTCCTCACTGAGCGTCACTCCTCACTGAGCTCCACTCCTCACTGAGCGTCACTCCTCACTGAGCTTCACTCCTCACTGAGCGTCACTCCTCACTGAGCTCCACTCCTCACTGAGCTCCACTCCTCACTGAGCGTCAATCCTCACTGAGCGTCACTCCTCACTGAGCATCACTCCTCACTGAGCGTCACTCCTCACTCAGCGTCAGTCCTCACTGAGATCCACTCCTCACTGAGCGTCACACCTCACAGCGTCACTCCTCACTGAGCTCCACTCCTCACTGAGCATCACTCCTCACAGCGTCACTCCACACTGAGCGTCACTCCTCACTGAGCTCCACTCCTCACTGAGGGTCTCTCCTCACTGAGCTCCACTCCTCACTGAGCTCCACTTCTCACTGAGCGTCACTCCTCACTGAGTGTCACTCCTCACTGAGCGTCACTCCTCCCTGAGCGTCACTCCTCACTGAGCGTCACTCCTCACTGAGCGTCACTCCGCACTGAGCGTCAGTCCTCACTGAGCGTCACTCCTCACTGAGCTCTACTCCTCACTGAGCTCCACTCCTCACTGAGCCTCTCTCCTCACTGAGCGTCACTCCTCACTGAGCATCACTCCTCACTGAGCCTCTCTCCTCACTGAGCATCACTCCTCACTGAGCATCACTCCTCACTGAGCCTCACTCCTCACTGAGCGTCACTCCTCACTGAGCATCACTCCTCACTGAGCTCCACTCCTCACTGAGCTCCACTCCACAGAGCTCCATCCTCGCTGAGCGTCACTCCTCACAGAGCTCCATCCTCACTGAGCGTCACTCCGCACAGAGCGTCACTCCTCACTGAGCGTCACTCCGCACTGAGCTCCACTCCTCACCGAGCTCCACTCCACACTGAGCTCCACTCCACACTGAGCGTCACTCCTCACTGAGCGTCACTCCTCACTGAGCGTCACTCCTCACTGAGCGTCACTCCTCACTGAGAGTCACACCTCACTGAGCGTCACTCCTCACTGAGCGTCACTCCTCACTGTGCGTCACTCCTCACTGAGCGTCACTCCTCACTGAGCATCACTGCTCACTCAGCGTCACTCCTCACTGAGCCTCACTCAACACTGAGCGTCACTCCTCACTGAACGTCACTCCCCACTGAGCGTCACTCCTCACTGAGCGTCACTCCTCACTGAGCTCCACTCCTGACTGAGCTGCACTCCTCACTGAGCCTCTCTCCTCACTGAGCGTCAATCCTCACTGAGCATCACTCCTCACTGAGCCTCTCCCCTCACTGAGCATCACTCCTCACTGAGCATCACTCCTCACTGAGCCTCACTCCTCACTGAGCTCCACTCCTCACTGAGCTCAACTCCTCACTGAGCGTCACTCCTCACTGAGCTCCACTCCTCACTGAACTTCACTCCTCACTGAGCGTCACTCCTCACTGAGCTCCACTCCTCACTGAGCTTCACTCCTCACTGAGCATCACTCCTCACCTAGCATCACTCCTCACTGAGCTTCACTCCTCACTGAGCGTCACTCCTCACTGAGCGTCACTCCTCACTGAGCTCCATCCTCACTGAACTTCACTCCACTCTGAGCGTCACTCCTCACTGAGCGTCACTCCTCACTGAGCCTCACTCCTCACTGAGCGTCACTCCTCACTGAGCATCTCTCCTCACTGAGCGTCACTCCTCACTGAGTGTCACAACTCACTGAGCTCCACTCCTCACTGAGCTTCACTCCTCACTGAGCGTCACTCCTCACCTAGCGTCACTCCTCACTGAGCTTCACTCCTCACTGAGCGTCACTCCTCACTGAGCGTCACTCCTCACTGAGCTCCATCCTCACTGAGCGTCACTCCGCACTGAGCGTCACTGCTCACTGAGCGTCACTCCTCACTGAGCTCCACTCCTCACAGAGCTCCACTCCTCACTGAGCCTTCTCCTCACTGAGCGTCACTTCTCACTGAGCATCACTCCTCACTGAGCCTCTCTCCTCACTGAGCGTCACTCCTCACTGAGCATCACTCCTCACTGAGCGTCACTCCTCACTGAGCGTCACTCCTCACAGAGCTCCATCCTCAATGAGCATCACTCCGCACAGAGCGTCACTCCTCACTGAGCGTCACTCCTCACTGAGCTCCACTCCTCACCGAGCTCCACTCCACACTGAGCTCCACTCCACACTGAGCTCAACTCCTCACTGAGCGTCACTCCTCACTGAGCGTCACTCCTCACTGAGCGTCACTCCTCACAGAGCTCCATCCTCAATGAGCATCACTCCGCACAGAGCGTCACTCCTCACTGAGCGTCACTCCTCACTGAGCTCCACTCCTCACCGAGCTCCACTCCACACTGAGCTCCACTCCACACTGAGCTCAACTCCTCACTGAGCGTCACTCCTCACTGAGCGTCACTCCTCACTGAGAGTCACTCCTCACTGAGCATCACTCCTCACTGAGCGTCACTCCTCACTGTGCGTCACTCCTCACTGAGCGTCACTCCTCACTGAACGTCACTCCTCACTCAGCGTCACTCCTCACTGAGCCTCACTCAACACTGAGCTTCACTCCTCACGGAGCTCCACTCCTCACTGAGTGTCACTCCTCACTGAGCGTCACTCCTCACTGAGCTCCACTCCTCACTGAGTGTCACTCCTCACTGAGCGTTAGTCCTCACTGTGCGTCACTCCTCACTGAGCGTCACTCCTCACTGAGCGTCACTCCTCACTCAGCGTCACTCCTCACTGGGCCTCACTCAACACTGAGCTTCACTCCTCACGGAGCTCCACTCCTCACTGAGTGTCACTCCACACTGAGCGTCACTCCTCACTGAGCTCCACTCCTCACTGAGTGTCACTCCTCACTGAGCGTCACTCCTCACTGAGCGTCACTCCTCACTGAGCGTCACACCTCACTGAGCTTCACTCCTCACTGAGCGTCACTCCTCACTGAGCATCACTCCTCACTGAGCGTCACTCCTCACAGCGTCACTCCTCATTGAGCTCCACTCCTCACTGAGCGTCACTCCTCACAGCGTCACTCCACACTGAGCGTCACTCCTCACTGAGCTCCACTCCTCACTGAGCATCACTCCGTACTGAGCGTCACTCCTCACTGAGCTCCACTCCTCACTGAGCTCCACTCCTCACTGAGCCTCTCTCCTCACTGAGCGTCACTCCTCACTGAGCATCACTCCTCACTGAGCCTCTCTCCTCACTGATAATCACTCCTCACTGAGCATCACTCCTCACTGAGCCTCACTCCTCACTGAGCGTCACTCCTCACTGAGCATCACTCCTCACTGAGCGTCACTCCTCACTGAGCGTCCCTCCTCACTGAGCTCCACTCCTCACTGAGCTCCACTCCTCACTGAGCGTCACTCCTCACTGAGCTCCACTCCTCACTGAACTTCACTCCTTACTGAGCGTCACTCCTCACTGAGCTCCACTCCTCACTGAGCTTCACTCCTCACTGAGCGTCACTCCTCACCTATCGTCACTCCTCACTGAGCTTCACTCCTCACTGAGCGTCACTCCTCACTGAGCGTCACTCCTCACTGAGCTCCATCCTCACTGAGCGTCACTCCGCACTGAGCGTCACTCCTCACTGAGCGTCACTCCTCACTGAGCTCCACTCCTCACAGAGCTCCACTCCTCACTGAGCTCCACTCCTCACTGAGCCTCTCTCTTAACTGAGCATCACTCCACACTGAGCGTCACTCCTCACTAAGCTCCACTCCTCACTGAGCTCCACTCCTCACTGAGCCTCTCTCCTCACTGAGCGTCACTCCTCACTGAGCATCACTCCTCACTGATCCTCTCTCCTCACTGAGCATCACTCCTCACTGAGCATCACTCCTCACTGAGCCTCACTCCTCACTGAGCGTCACTCCACACTGAGCATCACTCCTCACTGAGCGTCACTCCTCACTGAGCGTCACTCCTCACTGAGCTCCACTCCTCACTGAGCTCCACTCCTCACAGAGCTCCATCCTCACTGAGCGTCACTCCTCACAGAGCTGCATCCTCACTGAGCGTCACTCCGCATAGAGCGTCACTCCTCACTGAGCGTCACTCCTCACTGAGCTCCACTCCTCACCGAGCTCCACTCCAAACTGAGCTCCACTCCACACTTAGCGTCACTCCTCACTGAGCGTCACTCCTCACTGAGCGTCACTCCTCACTCAGCGTCACTCCTCACTGTGCGTCTCTCCTCACTGAGCATCACTCCTCACTGAGCGTCACTCCTCACTGAGCGTCACTCCTCACTGAGCCTCACTCAACACTGAGCGTCACTCCTCACTGAACGTCACTCCCCACTGAGCGTCACTCCTTACTGAGCTCCACTCCTCACTCAGCGTCACCCCTCACTGAGCGTCACTACACACTGAGCGTCACTCCTCACTGAGCTCCACTCCTCACCGAGTGTCACTCCTCACTGAGCGTCACTCCTCACTGAGCGTCACTCCTCACTGAGCTCCACTCCTCACTGAGCTCCACTCCTCATTGAGCGTCACTCCTCACTGAGCGTCACTCCTCACTGAGCCTCACTCCTCACTGAGCGTCACTCATCACTGAGCGTCAATCCTCACTGAGCGTCACTCCTCACTGAGCATCACTCCTCACTGTGCATCACTCCACACTGAGCGTCACTCCTCACTGAGCGTCACTCCTCACTGAGCGTCTCTCCTCACTGAGCTCCACTCCTCACTGAGCTCCACTCCTCACTGAGATCCACTCCTCACTGAGCGTCACTCGTCACTGAGCGTCATTCCTCACTGAGCTCCAATCCTCACTCAGCGTCACTCCTCACTGAGCTCCACTCCTCACTGAGCTCCACTCCTCACAGAGCGTCACTCTTCACTGAGCATCACTCCTCACTGAGCGTCACACCTCACTCAGCGTCACTCCTCACTGAGCTCCACTCCTCACTGAGCTCCACTCCTCACTGAGCTCCACTCCTCACTGAGCATCCCTCCTCACTGAGCTTCACTCCTCACTTAGTGTCACTCCTCACTGAGCTCCACTCCTCACTGAGCGTCACTCCTCACTGAGCTTCACTCCTCACTGAGCGTCACTCCTCACTGAGCTCCACTCCTCACTGAGCGTCACTCCTCACTGAGCTTCACTCCTCATTGAGCGTCACTCTTCACTGAGCATCTCTCCTCACTGAGCTCCACTCCTCACTGAGCGTCACTCCTCACGGAGCTTCACTCCTCACTGAGCGTCACTCCTCACTGAGCTTCACTCCTCACTGAGCATCACTCCTCACTGAGCATCACTCGTCACTGAGCTCCACTCCTCACTGAGCGTCACTCCTCACTGAGCTCCACTCCGCACTGAGCGTCACTCCTCACAGCGTCACTCCTCACTGATCTCCACTCCTCACTGAGCGTCAGTTCTCACTGAGCGTCACTCCTCACTGACCTCCACTCCTCACTGAGCTCCACTCCTCACTGAGCCTCTCTCCTCACTGAGCATCACTCCGCACTGAGCGTCACTCCTCACTGAGCTCCACTCCTCACTGAGCTCCACTCCAATCTGAGCCTCTCTCCTCACTGAGCGTCACTCCTCACTGAGCATCACTCCTCACTGTGCGTCACTCCTCACTGAGCATCACTCCTCACTGAGCGTCACTCCTCACTGAGCGTCACTCCTCACTGAGCCTCACTCAACACTGAGCGTCACTCCTCACTGAACGTCACTCCCCACTGAGCGTCACTCCTCACTGAGCTCCACTCCTCACTCAGCGTCACTCCTCACTGAGCGTCACTACACACTGAGCGTCACTCCTCACTGAGCTCCACTCCTCACCGAGTGTCACTCCTCACTAAGCGTCACTCCTCACTGAGCGTCACTCCTCACTGAGCCTCACTCCTCACTGAGCGTCACTCATCACTGAGCGTCAATCCTCACTGAGCGTCACTCCTCACTGAGCATCACTCCTCACTGTGCATCACTCCACACTGAGCGTCACTCCTCACTGAGCGTCACTCCTCACTGAGCGTCTCTCCTCACTGAGCTCCACTCCTCACTGAGCTCCACTCCTCACTGAGATCCACTCCTCACTGAGCGTCACTCGTCACTGATCGTCACTCCTCACTGAGCTCCACTCCTCACTCAGCGTCACTCCTCACTGAGCTCCACTCCTCACTGAGCTCCACTCCTCACAAAGCGTCACTCCTCACTGAGCATCACTCCTCACTGAGCGTCACACCTCACTCAGCGTCACTCCTCACTGAGCTCCACTCCTCACTGAGCTCCACTCCTCACTGAGCTCCACTCCTCACAGAGCGTCACTCCTCACTGAGCATCACTCCTCACTGAGCGTCAATCCTCACTCAGCGTCACTCCTCACTGAGCTCCACTCCTCACTGAGCTCCACTCCTCACTGAGCTCCACTCCTCACTGAGCATCCCTCCTCACTGAGCTTCACTCCTCACTTAGTGTCACTCCTCACTGAGCTCCACTCCTCACTGAGCGTCACTCCTCACTGAGCTTCACTCCTCACTGAGCGTCACTCCTCACTGAGCTCCACTCCTCACTGAGCGTCACTCCTCACTGAGCTTCACTCCTCATTGAGCGTCACTCTTCACTGAGCGTCTCTCCTCACTGAGCTCCACTCCTCACTGAGCGTCACTCCTCACGGAGCTTCAGTCCTCACTGAGCGTCACTCCTCACTGAGCCTCACTCCTCACTGAGCGTCACTCATCACTGAGCCTCAATCCTCACTGAGCGTCACTCCTCACTGAGCATCACTCCTCACTGTGCATCACTCCACACTGAGCGTCACTCCTCACTGAGCGTCACTCCTCACTGAGCGTCTCTCCTCACTGAGCTCCACTCCTCACTGAGCTCCACTCCTCACTGAGATCCACTCCTCACTGAGCATCACTCGTCACTGAGCGTTACTCCTCACTGAGCTCCACTCCTCACTCAGCGTCACTCTTCACTGAGCTCCACTCCTCACTGAGCTCCACTCCTCACTCAGCGTCACTCCTCACTGAGCTCCACTCCTCACTGAGCTCCACTCCTCACAGAGCGTCACTCCTCACTGAGCATCACTCCTCACTGAGCGTCACACCTCACTCAGCGTCACTCCTCACTGAGCTCCACTCCTCACTGAGCTCCACTCCTCACTGAGCTCCACTCCTCACAGAGCATCACTCCTCACTGAGCATCACTCCTCACTGAGCGTCACTCCTCACTCAGCGTCACTCCTCACTGAGCTCCACTCCTCACTGAGCTCCACTCCTCACTGAGCTCCACTCCTCACTGAGCATCCCTCCTCACTGAGCTTCACTCCTCACTTAGTGTCACTCCTCACTGAGCTCCACTCCTCACTGATCGTCACTCCACACTGAGCTTCACTCCTCACTGAGCGTCACTCCTCACTGAGCTCCACTCCTCACTGAGCGTCAGTCCTCACTGAGCTTCACTCCTCATTGAGCGTCACTCTTCACTGAGCGTCTCTCCTCACTGAGCTCCACTCCTCACTGAGCGTCACTCCTCAATGAGCTTCACTCCTCACTGAGCATCACTCCTCACTGAGCATCACTCCTCACTGAGCTCCACTCCTCACTGAGCGTCACTCCTCACTGAGCTCCACTCCGCACTGAGCGTCACTCCTCACAGCGTCACTCCTCACTGAGCGTCACTCCTCACTGAGCTCCACTCCTCACTGAGCGTCTCTCCTCACTGAGCTCCACTCCTCACTGAGCTCCACTCCTCAATGAGTGTCACTCCTCATTGAGCATCACTCCTCACTGAGCCTCACTCCTCACTGAGCGTCACTCCTCACTGAGCGTCACTCCTCACTGAGCGTCACTCCGCACTGAGCGTCAGTTCTCACTGAGCGTCACTCCTCACTGACCTCCACTCCTCACTGAGCTCCACTCCTCACTGAGCCTCTCTCCTCACTGAGCATCACTCCGCACTGAGCGTCACTCCTCACTGAGCTCCACTCCTCACTGAGCTCCACTCCAATCTGAGCCTCTCTCCTCACTGAGCGTCACTCCTCACTGAGCATCACTCCTCACTGTGCGTCACTCCTCACTGAGCATCACTCCTCACTGAGCGTCACTCCTCACTGAGCGTCACTCCTCACTGAGCCTCACTCAACACTGAGCGTCACTCCTCACTGAACGTCACTCCCCACTGAGCGTCACTCCTCACTGAGCTCCACTCCTCACTCAGCGTCACTCCTCACTGAGCGTCACTACACACTGAGCGTCACTCCTCACTGAGCTCCACTCCTCACCGAGTGTCACTCCTCACTGAGCGTCACTCCTCACTGAGCGTCACTCCTCACTGAGCTCCACTCCTCACTGAGCTCCACTCCTCATTGAGCGTCACTCCTCACTGAGCGTCACTCCTCACTGAGCCTCACTCCTCACTGAGCGTCACTCATCACGGAGCGTCAATCCTCACTGAGCGTCACTCCTCACTGAGCATCACTCCTCACTGTGCATCACTCCACACTGAGCGTCACTCCTCACTGAGCGTCACTCCTCACTGAGCGTCTCACCTCACTGAGCTCCACTCCTCACTGAGCTCCACTCCTCACTGAGATCCACTCCTCACTGAGCGTCACTCGTCACTGAGCGTCACTCCTCACTGAGCTCCACTCCTCACTCAGCATCACTCCTCACTGAGCTCCACTCCTCACTGAGCTCCACTCCTCACAAAGCGTCACTCCTCACTGAGCATCACTCCTCACTGAGCGTCACACCTCACTCAGCATCACTCCTCACTGAGCTCCGCTCCTCACAGAGCGTCACTCCTCACTGAGCATCACTCCTCACTGAGCGTCACTCTTCACTCAGCGTCACTCCTCACTGAGCTCCACTCCTGACTGAGCTCCACTCCTCACTGAGCTCCACTCCTCACTAAGCATCCGTCCTCACTGAGCTTCACTCCTCACTTAGTGTCACTCCTCACTGAGCTCCACTCCTCACTGAGCGTCACTCCTCACTGAGCTTCACTCCTCATTGAGCGTCACTCCTCACTGAGCTCCACTCCTCACTGAGCGTCACTCCTCACTGAGCTTCACTCCTCATTGAGCGTCACTCTTCACTGAGCGTCTCTCCTCACTGAGCTCCACTCCTCACTGAGCGTCACTCCTCACGGAGCTTCAGTCCTCACTGAGCGTCACTCCACACTGAGCTTCACTCCTCACTGAGCATCACTCCTCACTGAGCATCACTCCTCACTGAGCTCCACTCCTCACTGAGCGTCACTCCTCACAGCGTCACTCCTCACTGATCTCCACTCCTCACTGAGCGTCACTCCTCACAGCGTCACTCCACACTGAGCGTCACTTCTCACTGAGCTCCACTCCTCACTGAGCGTCTCTCCTCACTGAGCTCCACTCCTCACTGAGCTCCACTCCTCACTGAGCATCACTCCTCATTGATCATCACTCCTCACTGAGCCTCACTCCTCACTGAGCGTCACTCCTCACTGAGCGTCACTCCTCACTGAGCGTCACTCCGCACTGAGCGTCAGTTCTCACTGAGCGTCACTCCTCACTGACCTCCACTCCTCACTGAGCTCCACTCCTCACTGAGCCTCTCTCCTCACTGAGCATCACTCCGCACTGAGCGTCACTCCTCACTGAGCTCCACTCCAATCTGAGCCTCTCTCCTCACTGTGCGTCACTCCTCACTGAGCATCACTCCTCACTGTGCGTCACTCCTCACTGAGCATCACTCCTCACTGAGCGTCACTCCTCACTGAGCGTCACTCCTCACTGAGCCTCACTCAACACTGAGCGTCACTCCTCACTGAACGTCACTCCCCACTGAGCGTCACTCCTCACTGAGCTCCACTCCTCACTGAGCTTCACTCCTCACTGAGCGTCACTACACACTGAGCGTCACTCCTCACTGAGCTCCACTCCTCACCGAGTGTCACTCCTCACTGAGCGTCACTCCTCACTGAGCGTCACTCCTCACTGAGCTCCACTCCTCACTGAGCTCCACTCCTCATTGAGCGTCACTCCTCACTGAGCGTCACTCCTCACTGAGCCTCACTCCTCACTGAGCGTCACTCATCACTGAGCGTCAATCCTCACTGAGCGTCACTCCTCACTGAGCGTCTCTCCTCACTGAGCTCCACTCCTCACTGAGCTCCACTCCTCACTGAGATCCACTCCTCACTGAGCGTCACTCGTCACTGAGCGTCACTCCTCACTGAGCTCCACTCCTCCCTCAGCGTCACTCCTCACTGAGCTCCACTCCTCACTGAGCTCCACTCCTCACAGAGCGTCACTCCTCACTGAGCATCACTCCTCACTGAGCGTCACTCTTCACTCAGCGTCACTCCTCACTGAGCTCCACTCCTGACTGAGCTCCACTCCTCACTGAGCTCCACTCCTCACTAAGCATCCGTCCTCACTGAGCTTCACTCCTCACTTAGTGTCACTCCTCACTGAGCTCCACTCCTCACTGAGCGTCACTCCTCACTGAGCTTCACTCCTCATTGAGCGTCACTCCTCACTGAGCTCCACTCCTCACTGAGCGTCACTCCTCACTGAGCTTCACTCCTCATTGAGCGTCACTCTTCACTGAGCGTCTCTCCTCACTGAGCTCCACTCCTCACTGAGCGTCACTCCTCACGGAGCTTCAGTCCTCACTGAGCGTCACTCCACACTGAGCTTCACTCCTCACTGAGCATCACTCCTCACTGAGCATCACTCCTCACTGAGCTCCACTCCTCACTGAGCGTCACTCCTCACAGCGTCACTCCTCACTGATCTCCACTCCTCACTGAGCGTCACTCCTCACAGCGTCACTCCACACTGAGCGTCACTTCTCACTGAGCTCCACTCCTCACTGAGCGTCTCTCCTCACTGAGCTCCACTCCTCACTGAGCTCCACTCCTCACTGAGCATCACTCCTCATTGATCATCACTCCTCACTGAGCCTCACTCCTCACTGAGCGTCACTCCTCACTGAGCGTCACTCCTCACTGAGCGTCACTCCGCACTGAGCGTCAGTTCTCACTGAGCGTCACTCCTCACTGACCTCCACTCCTCACTGAGCTCCACTCCTCACTGAGCCTCTCTCCTCACTGAGCATCACTCCGCACTGAGCGTCACTCCTCACTGAGCTCCACTCCAATCTGAGCCTCTCTCCTCACTGTGCGTCACTCCTCACTGAGCATCACTCCTCACTGTGCGTCACTCCTCACTGAGCATCACTCCTCACTGAGCGTCACTCCTCACTGAGCGTCACTCCTCACTGAGCCTCACTCAACACTGAGCGTCACTCCTCACTGAACGTCACTCCCCACTGAGCGTCACTCCTCACTGAGCTCCACTCCTCACTGAGCTTCACTCCTCACTGAGCGTCACTACACACTGAGCGTCACTCCTCACTGAGCTCCACTCCTCACCGAGTGTCACTCCTCACTGAGCGTCACTCCTCACTGAGCGTCACTCCTCACTGAGCTCCACTCCTCACTGAGCTCCACTCCTCATTGAGCGTCACTCCTCACTGAGCGTCACTCCTCACTGAGCCTCACTCCTCACTGAGCGTCACTCATCACTGAGCGTCAATCCTCACTGAGCGTCACTCCTCACTGAGCGTCTCTCCTCACTGAGCTCCACTCCTCACTGAGCTCCACTCCTCACTGAGATCCACTCCTCACTGAGCGTCACTCGTCACTGAGCGTCACTCCTCACTGAGCTCCACTCCTCCCTCAGCGTCACTCCTCACTGAGCTCCACTCCTCACTGAGCTCCACTCCTCACAGAGCATCACTCCTCACTGAGCATCACTCCTCACTGAGCGTCACACCTCACTCAGCGTCACTCCTCACTGAGCTCCACTCCTCACTGAGCTCCACTCCTCACTGAGCTCCACTCCTCACAGAGCGTCACTCCTCACTGAGCATCACTCCTCACTGAGCGTCACTCCTCACTCAGCGTCACTCCTCACTGAGCTCCACTCCTCACTGAGCTCCACTCCTCACTGAGCTCCACTCCTCACTGAGCATCCCTCCTCACTGA
Organism: Squalus acanthias; assembly: GCA_030390025.1. Classification (NCBI taxonomy): domain Eukaryota; kingdom Metazoa; phylum Chordata; class Chondrichthyes; order Squaliformes; family Squalidae; genus Squalus; species Squalus acanthias. The sequence goes on from JASTWF010000045.1 coordinate 2,489,113, forward strand.
GCTTCACTCCTCACTTAGTGTCACTCCTCACTGAGCTCCACTCCTCACTGAGCGTCACTCCTCACTGAGCTTCACTCCTTACTGAGCGTCACTCCTCACTGAGCTCCACTCCTCACTGAGCTTCACTCCTCACTGAACTTCACTCCTCATTGAGCGTCACTCTTCACTGAGCGTCTTCTCCTCACTGAGCTCCACTCCTCACTGAGCGTCACTCCTCACGGAGCTTCACTCCTCACTGAGCGTCACTCCTCACTGAGCTTCACTCCTCACTGAGCATCACTCCTCACTGAGCATCACTCCTCACTGAGCTCCACTCCTCACTGAGCGTCACTCCTCACTGAGCTCCACTCCGCACTGAGCGTCACTCCTCACAGCGTCACTCCTCACTAATCTCCACTCCTCACTGAGCGTCACTCCTCACAGCGTCACTCCACACTGAGCGTCACTCCTCACTGAGCTCCACTCCTCACTGAGCGTCTCTCCTCACTGAGCCTCACTCCTCACTGAGCGTCACTCCTCACTGAGCGTCACTCCTCACTGAGCGTCACTCCGCACTGAGCGTCAGTTCTCACTGAGCGTCATTCCTCACTGACCTCCACTCCTCACTGAGCTCCACTCCTCACTGAGCCTCTCTCCTCACTGAGCATCACTCCGCACTGAGCGTCACTCCTCACTGAGCTCCACTCCTCACTGAGCTCCACTCCAATCTGAGCCTCTCTCCTCACTGAGCGTCACTCCTCACTGAGCATCACTCCTCACTGAGCCTCTCTCCTCACTGAGCATCACTCCTCACTGAGCATCACTCCTCACTGAGCCTCACTCCTCACTGAGCGTCACTCCTCACTTAGTGTCACTCCTCACTGAGCATCACTCCACACTGAGCTTCACTCCTCACTGAGCGTCACTCCTCACTGAGCGTCATTCCTCACTGAGCGTCACTCCTCACTGAGCTTCACTCCTCACTGAGCGTCACTCTTCACTGAGCGTCTCTCCTCACTGAGCTCCACTCCTCACTGAGCGTCATGCCTCACTGAGCGTCACCCCTCACTGAGCGTCACTCCTCAGTGAGCGTCACTCCTCACTGAGCGTCAATCCTCACTCAGCGTCAGTCCGCACTGAGCTCCACTCCTCACTGAGCGTCACTCCTCACAGCGTCACTCCTCACTGAGCTCCACTCCTCACTGAGCGTCACTCCACACTGAACGTCACTCCTCACTGAGCTTCACTCCTCACTGAGCGTCACTCCTCACTGAGCTCCACTCCTCACTGAGCGTCACTCCTCACTGAGCGTCACTCCTCACTGAGCTCCACTCCTCACTGAGCTCCATTCCTCACTGAGCCTCTCTCCTCACTGAGCATCACTCCGCACTGAGCATCACTCCTCACTGAGCTCCAATCCTCACTGAGCTCCACTCCTCACTGAGCCTCTCTCCTCACTGAGCGTCACTCCTCACTGAGCATCACTCCTCACTGAGCCTCACTCCTCACTGAGCATCACTCCTCACTGAGCATCACTCCTCACTGAGCGTCACTCCTCACTGAGCGTCACTCCTCACTGAGCTCCACTCCTCACTGAGCTCCACTCCTCACTGAGCGTCACTCCTCACTGAGCTCCACTCCTCACTGAGCTTCACTCCTCACTGAGCGTCACTCCTCACTGAGCTCCACTCCTCACTGAGTTTCACTCCTCACTGAGCGTCACTCCTCACCGAGCGTCACTCCTCACTGAGCTTCACTCCTCACTGAGCGTCACTCCTCACTGAGCATCACTCCTCACTCAGCGTCACTCCTCACTGAGCTGCACTCCTCACTGAGCTCCACTCCTCACTGAGCGTCACTCCTCACTGAGCTCCATCCTCACTGAGCGTCACTCCGCACTGAGCGTCACTCCTCACTGAGCGTCACTCCTCACTGAGGTCCACTCCACACAGAGCTCCACTCCTCACTGAGCTCCACTCCTCACTGAGCCTCTCTCCTCACTGAGCATCACTCCGCACTGAGCGTCACTCCTCACTGAGCTCCACTCCTCACTGAGCTCCACTCCTCACTGAGCTCCACTCCTCACTGAGCCTCTCTCATAACTGAGCGTCACTCCTCACTGAGCATCACTCCTCACTGAGCCTCACTCCTCACTGAGCTCCACTCCTCACTTTGCTCCACTCCTCACTGAGCTCCACTCCTCACTGAGCTCCACTCCTCACTGAGCTTCACTCCTCACTGAGCGTCACTCCTCACTGAGCATCACTCCTCACTGAGCTTCACTCCTCACTGAGCCTCACTCCTCACTGAGCGTCACTCCTCACTGAACTCCACTCCTCACTGAGCTCCACTCCTCACTGAGCGTCACTCCTCACTGTGCTCCACTCCTCACTGAGCTCCACTCCTCACTGAGCTCCACTCCTCACTGAGCGTCACTCCTCCCTGAGCTCCACTCCTCACTGAGCGTCACTCGTCACTGAGCTCCACTCCTCACTGAGCGTCACTCCTCACTGAGCTTCACTCCTCACTGAGCTCCACTCCTCACTGAGCGTCACTCCTCACTGAGCGTCACTCCTCACTGAACTTCACTCCTCACTGAGCGTCACTCCTCACTGAGTGTCACTCCTCACTGAGCGTCACTCCTCACTGAGCTCCTCTCCCCACTGAGCTCCACTCCTCACTGAGCGTCACTCCTCACTGAGCTCCACTCCTCACTGAGCGTCACTCCTCACTGAGTGTCACTACTCACTGAGTGTCACTCTTCACTCAGCGTCACTCCTCACTGAGCTCCACTCCTCACTCAGCGTCACTCCTCACTGAGCGTCACTCCTCACTGAGCGTCACTCCTCACTCAGCGTCACTCCTCACTGAGCTCCACTCCTCACTGAGCTCCATCCTCACTGAGCGTCACTCCGCACTGAGCGTCACTCCTCACTGAGCGTCACTCCTCACTGAGCTCCACTCCACACAGAGCTCCACTCCTCACTGAGCTCCACTCCTCACTGAGCCTCTCTCCTCACTGAGCATCACTCCGCACTGAGCGTCACTCCTCACTGAGCTCCACTCCTCACTGAGCTCCACTCCTCACTGAGCTCCACTCCTCACTGAGCCTCTCTCATAACTGAGCGTCACTCCTCACTGAGCATCACTCCTCACTGAGCCTCACTCCTCACTGAGCTCCACTCCTCACTTTGCTCCACTCCTCACTGAGCTCCACTCCTGACTGAGCTCCACTCCTCACTGAGCTTCACTCCTCACTGAGCGTCACTCCTCACTGAGCATCACTCCTCACTGAGCTTCACTCCTCACTGAGCCTCACTCCTCACTGAGCGTCACTCCTCACTGAACTCCACTCCTCACTGAGCTCCACTCCTCACTGAGCGTCACTCCTCACTGTGCTCCACTCCTCACTGAGCTCCACTCCTCACTGAGCTCCACTCCTCACTGAGCGTCACTCCTCCCTGAGCTCCACTCCTCACTGAGCATCACTCGTCACTGAGCTCCACTCCTCACTGAGCGTCACTCCTCACTGAGCTTCACTCCTCACTGAGCTCCACTCCTCACTGAGCGTCACTCCTCACTGAGCGTCACTCCTCACTGAACTTCACTCCTCACTGAGCGTCACTCCTCACTGAGTGTCACTCCTCACTGAGCGTCACTCCTCACTGAGCTCCTCTCCCCACTGAGCTCCACTCCTCACTGAGCGTCACTCCTCACTGAGCTCCACTCCTCACTGAGCGTCACTCCTCACTGAGTGTCACTACTCACTGAGTGTCACTCTTTACTCAGCGTCACTCCTCACTGAGCTCCACTCCTCACTCAGCGTCACTCCTCACTGAGCATCACTCCTCACTGAGCGTCACTCCTCACTCAGCGTCACTCCTCACTGAGCTCCACTCCTCACTGAGCGTCACTCCTCACTGAGCGTCACTCCTCACTGAGCGTCACTCCACACTGAGCTCCATTCCTCTCTGAGCGTCACTCTTCACTGAGCGTCACTCCTCACTGAGCATCTCTCCGCACTGCTTTTTCCCATTTGTTCTGTGTCCATCATAGACACCAAGCTAGTGATCCACTGTTGACGTTGAGCTAGACATCGTCAGAGCCCGATCTGTATATTTTAAGAGGACACGCTGGCTTTGGGTGGGCGTCCCTGCCTCCTGCAATGTAAAACTTTCAATTGGCCAAGTCAGGGCTAAATTCCTGCTCCATTTTTATTGCTCCCCCCCACCCCCCGGTCCCCCCTCAGTCCAGTTTCCAAGTGCTGGGCAGGAGGAAATTTCCCCCCATTGACTAACAGTCTCGAATACAATCAGGCACTCCACTGTCAATGACTCGCTCACACTTATACACTCACACCCTCAAACACAAGCACTGACTGGCACACCCACTCACGTGGCTACCAGCATCACCACTCGCTCACACTGATGCACTCACAGACAGACTTACACCAACACGGAAACACAAGCACATAACTCCCGGCACACCCACCTGCTCACACTTAAATGCTCACATACTCCAAACTACAAGCATACTCCTACTCTCACACCCACCTACTCAGGCTTACCCCTGCGCAGACCCCAAGTACAAAGCTCATGCCTGCTGACACGCAACAACAACTTGCATTTATATAGCGCCTTTAACTTAGTAAAACGTCCCAAGGCGCTTCACAGGAGCGATTATCAAACAGAATTCGACCCCGAGCCACATAAGGAGATATCAGGACAGGTGACCAAAAGCTTGGTCAAAGAGGTTGGTTTTAAGGAGCGTCTTAAAGGTGGAGAGAGAGAGGCGGAGAGGTTTAGGGAGGGAATTCCTGAGCTTTAGGACCCAGGCAGCTGAAGGCACGGCCGCCAATGGTGGAGCGATGGAAATCAGGGGGGCAAGAGGCCAGAATTGGAGGAGGAGCGCGGAGATCTCTGAGGGTTGTAGGGCTGGAGGAGGTTACAGAGCTAGGGAGGGGGCGAGGCTAGGGAGGGATTTGCAACCAAGGATGTGGATTTTTAAATTCTCAGACCAGGACCCAGTGTAGGTCACAGGGGGTGATGGGTGAACAGGACTTGGTGCGAGTTAGGACACGGGTCGGCAGAGTTTTGGATGACGGAGGGTGGAAGATGGGAGGCCGGCCAGGACAGTGTTGGAATAGTCAAGTCTCGAGGGAGCAAAAGGCATGGATGAGGATTACAGCAGCAGATGGGCTGAGGCAGGGGTGGAGACGGGCGATGTTACAGAGGTGGAAGTAGGCGGTCTTAGTGATGGAGTGGACACACCTGCTCACATCTACACGGGTACGACGGTCGATTCCAAACCGACACCCAGGGGTAAAATGGACATTGCGGAACACACACACTTACACACCCATCCGCTCTCACTTATACACCCAGGCGGGCTCTTTCTGCGTATTGAAGTGGAAACTCGTCACCTGCTCAGGCACATGCACGAAAACCAGCGGTCTCGCCTACACTTATTAAACACAGCTGGCCAGGAGCCAACACAGCCAAATTAGCTCCAAGCACTCTCTCCTTGAAGCGAAACGCATCAGTGCCTATTTATAAATGGATTTCAGAGGCAATATACTTACTGGCATCATTTTATTACAGCTAGGTTGAAGTACTAATACCGTAACGTCAGACTCCATCACTGAGAGGTCAGCAGATGGATTAAACCCACAAGACAGCACAAACTACCCATTAACTCAACAGAAACAGGCCACAGTGGAAAACCATTTCATGATTTTACTTTGACTCCCGGGGTAGGTACAGCACGGGTTAGATACAGAGTAAAGCTCTCTCTACACTGTCCCATCAAACACTCCCAGGGCAGGTACAGCATGGGTTAGATACAGAGTAAAGCTCCCTCTACACCGTCCCATCAAACACTCCCCGGGCAGGTACAGCACGGGTTAGATACAGAGTAAAGCTCCCTCCACACTGTCCCATCAAACACTCCCAGGGCAGGTACAGCGCGGGTTAGATACAGAGTAAAGCTCCCTCTACACTGTCCCCATCAAACACTCCCAGGGCAGGTACAGCATGGGTTAGATACAGAGTAAAGCTCCCTCTACACTGTCCCATCAAACACTCCCAGGGCAGGTACAGCACGGGTTAGATACAGAGTAAAGCTCCCTCTACACTGTCCCATCAAATACTCCCAGTGCAGGGACAGCACGGGTTAGATACAGAGTAAAGTTCCCTCTACACTGTCCCATCAAACACACCCAGGGCAGGTACAGCACGGGTTAGATACAGAGTAAAGCTCCCTCTACGCTGTCCCATCAAACACTCCCAGGGCAGGTACAGCACGGGTTAGATACAGAGTAAAGCTCCCTCTGGAGTATATCATTGAATTGAGTGGTATTGATTTGATTTAATTTAAGTTCAATTAATTAAAGGGTAAGTCATGACAGGACAGCCCAGCCCCGCGTTATGCTCCTCCTGCTCGATGTGGGAAACCAGGGACCCTTCCGGTGTCCCTGACAACCATGTGTGCGGGAAGTGTATCCAGCTGCAGCTACTGACAGACCGCATTGCGGCGCTGGAGCTGCGGATGGATGCGTATTGGAGCATTCGCGACGCTGAGAACCTGGTGGATAGCACGTTTAGCGAGTTGGTCACACCGCAGGCAAAGGGTGTACAGGCAGGAAGTAAATGGGTGACCACCAGGCAGAGTAAGAGGTGAAGGCAGGTAGTGCAGGGGTCCCCTGTGGACAAAACCCTCTCAAACAGATATACCGCTTTGGATACTGTTGGGGGGGATGACTTATCAGTGGAAGGCAGCAGCAGCCAACTTCCTGGCACCATGGGTGGCTCTGCTGCACAGGCTGGGAGGAAAAAGTGTGGAAGAGCTATAGTGATAGGGGACTCAATTGTAAGGGGAATAGATAGGCCTTTCTGTGGCCGCAACTGAGACTCCAGGATGGTGTGTTGCCTCCCTGGTGCAAGGGTCAAGGACGTCTCGGACCGGCTACAGAACATTTTGGAGGGGGAGGACGAACAGCCAGCTGTCGTGGTGCACATAGGCACCAACGATATAGGTAAAAAAGGGGATGAGGTCCTAAAAGCAGAATATAGGGAGTTAGGAGGTAAATTAAAAAATAGGACCTCAAAGGTAGTAATCTCAGGATTGCTACCAGTGCCACGTCCTAGTCAGAGTAGAAATAGGAGGATATTTCAAATGAATACGTGGCTAGAGGAATGGTGCAAGGGGGAGGGATTCAAATTCCTGGGACATTGGAACCGGTTCTGGGGGAGATGGGACCAGTACAAACCGGACGGTCTGCACCTGGGCAGGGCCGGGACCGCTGTCCTAGGGGGAGTGTTTGCTAGTGCTGTTGGGGAGGGTTTAAAGTAAAGTGGCAGGGGGTTGGGCACCTGAGCAGGGAGACAGAGGAAAGCGTGTCAGGAAGGGACAGAAGGTATGGACTAAAAGGTAAAGTGTTAAAAAAGGAAAAAGCAGGAACTAAGTGTCACAAAACATATTTGAAAGTTCTTTATCTGAATGCACGTAGCATTCGTAACAAAATGGACGAGTTAACGGCACAAATAACTACGATGATTTTGTGGTCATTACAGAAACATGGCTCCAGGGTGACAACGACTGGGAATTAAATATGCCAGGGTATTTAACAATCAGGAAGGACAGGCAGGAAGGAAGGGGAGGTGGGGTGGCTATGTTAATAAAGGAAGGAATCACTGTAATACAGAGAAATGATATTGGGTCAAAGGATCAGGATAATGAAACAGTTTGGGTGGAGATAAGGAATAATAAGGGGAAAAAAACACTAGTGGGAGTAGTATATAGGCCTCCTAATAGTTGCAACTCTGCTGGAAGAAGTATTAATCAGGAAATAGTTCGGGCATGTAATAAGGGAACAGCTATAATTATGGGGGATTTTAATTATCATATTAACTGGACAAATCAAATTGGGCAGGGCAGCCTTGAGGAAGAGTTTATTGAGTGTATTAGGGATGGATTTCTTGAGCAAGCAACCTTGGACCTGGTCCTGTGTAATGAGTCAGGATTAATTAATAATGTCCTAGTTAAGGATCCCCTTGGAATGAGTGACCATAACATGGTTGAATTCCATATCCAATTAGAGGGTGAGAAAGTTGGTTCTCAAACAAGCGTACTGAGCTTGAATAAAGGAGACTATGATGGTATGAGAGCGGAATTGATTAAAGTGGACTGGGAAAATAGATTAAAGGGTAAGATGGTACATGAGCAGTGGTGTTCATTTAAGGAGTTATTTTATAACTTTCAAAAAATATATATTCCACTGAGGAAAAAAGGGTGTAAAAAAAATGACAGCCATCCGTGGCTAAGTAAAGAAATTAAGGATAGTATCCGACTAAAAACAAGGACATATAAGGTAGCCAAACTTAGTGGGAGGATAGAAGATTGGGAAGTCTTCAAAAGACAGCAAAAAGTAACTAAAGGATTGATTAAGAAAGGGAAGATAGATTATGAAAATAAATTAGCAAAAAATATAAAAACAGATAGCAAGAGTTTCTATAGTTATATAAAAAGAAAAAGGGTGGCTAAGGCAAACGTAGGTCCCTTAGAGGATGAGACCGGGAAATTAATGGTGGGAAACATGGAGATGGCAAAAATGCTGAACAAATATTTTGTTTCAATCTTTACGGTAGAGGACACTAAGAATATCCCAACACTGGACAAACAGGGGGCTCTAGGGGGGGAGGAGCTAAATACGATTAAAATCACTAAGGAATTGGTACTCAGTAAAATAATGGGACTCCAGGCGGATAAATCCCCTGGACCTGATGGCTTACATCCTAGGGTCTTGAGGGAAGTGGCAGTAGGGATTGTGGATGCTTTGGTAATAATTTTCCAAAATTCCCTGGACTCAGCAAAGGTCCCGGCAGATTGGAAAACTGCTAATGTAACACCCTTATGTAAAAAGGGTAGTAGGCAGAAGGCTGGAAATTATAGACCAGTTAGCCTAACATCTGTGGTGGGTAAAATTTTGGAGTCTATTATTAAGGAGACAGTAATGGAACATTTAGATAAACATAATTTAATAGGACAAAGTCAGCATGGCTTTATGAAGGGGAAGTCATGTCTGACAAATTTGCTTGAGTTCTTTGAGGACATAACGTATAGGGTGGATAAAGGGGAACCAGTGGACGTAGTGTATTTAGACTTCCAGAAGGCATTCGACAAGGTGCCACATAAAAGATTATTGCTCAAGATAAAAAATCACTGGATTGGGGGTAATATTCTGGCATGGGTGGAGGATTGGTTATCTAACAGGAAGCAGAGAGTTGGGATAAATGGTTCATTCTCGGACTGGCAACCAGTAGCCAGTGGTGTTCCGCAGGGGTCGGTGCTGGGTCCCCAACTCTTTACAATCTATATTAACGATTTGGAGGAGGGGACCGAGTGTAACATATCAAAGTTTGCAGATGATACAAAGATGGGAGGGAAAGTAGAAAGTAAGGAGGACATAAAAAACCTACAAGGGGATATAGACAGGCTGGGTGAGTGGGCGGAGATTTGCCAGATGCAATACAATATTGGAAAATGTGAGGTTATGCACTTTGGCAGGAAAAATCAGAGAGCAAGTTATTATCTTAATGGCGAGAAACTGGAAAGTACTGCAGTACAAAGAGATCTGGTGGTCCTAGTGCAAGAAAATCAAAAAGTTAGTATGCAGGTGCAGCAGGTGATCAAGAAGGCCAATGGAATGTTGGCTTTTATTGCTAGGGGGATAGATTATAAAAACAGGAAGGTATTGCTGCAGTTATATAAGGTATTGGTGAGACCGTACCTGGAATACTGCATGCAGTTTTGGTGTCCATACTTAAGAAAAGACATACTTGCTCTCGAGGCAGTACAAAGAAGGTTCACTCGGTTAATCCCGGGGATGAGGGGGTGGACATATGAGGAGAGGTTGAGTAGATTGGGACTCTACTCATTGGAGTTCAGAAGAATGAGAGGCAATCTTATTGAAACATATAAGATTGTGAAGGGGCTTGATCGGGTGGATGCAGTAAGGATGTTCCCAAGGATGGGTGAAACTAGAACTAGGGGGCATAATCTTAGAATAAGGGGCTGCTCTTTCAAAACTGAGATGAGGAGAAACTTCTTCACTCAGAGGGTAGTAGGTCTGTGGAATTTGCTGCCCCAGGAAGCTGTGGAAGCTACATCATTAAATAAATTTAAAGCAGAAATAGACAGTTTCCTAGAAGTAAAGGGAATTAGGGGTTACGGGGAGCGGGCAGGAAATTGGACATGAGGCTGAGTTCGGATCGGTCAGGGCCCTGTGGGTGGCGGAGCGGGCCCAGGGGCTGAGTGGCCGGGTCCTGCTCCTACTTCTTGTGTTCTTTAGATTTGAGGTTAGGATCAGATCAGCCATGATCTTATTGAATGGCGGAGCAGGCTCGAGGGGCCGATTGGCCTACTCCTGCTCCTATTTCTTATGTTCTTATGTTCTTATGTACACTGTCCCATCAAACACTCCCAGGGCAGGTACAGCACGGGTTAGATACAGAGTAAAGCTCCCTCTACACTGTCCCATCAAACACTCCCAGGGCAGGTACAGCACGGGTTAGATACAGAGTAAAGCTCCCTCTACACTGTCCCATCAAACACTCCCAGGGCAGGTACAGCACGGGTTAGATACAGAGTAAAGCTACCTCTACACTGTCCCATCAAACACTCCCAGGGCAGGTACAGCACGGGTTAGATACAGAGTAAAGCTCCCTCTACACTGTCCCATCAAACACTCCCAGGGCAGGTACAGCACGGGTTAGATACAGAGTAAAGCTCCCTCTACAGTGCTCCCTCAGCACGGGTTAGATACAGAATCTCCACTCTGAAATCCCAATACGTGTTCCCACCACTCCCGGTGCTAATTCCTGAAATCTACACCTGGATCTTCCGTGAGGCTTCCCCTTATCTCCAATAATCCTTCTGTCCGAATGGCCTCTTTCTGTGCTGTATCATTCTATGATTATATGATAATGTGGAACAATTGTGGGTTGCAATCGACAGCAAAGCAGTGACATCTTTGAGTTGTTGCTCACACCCCACCAACGCTCAGACTTCTCACCTTCATTTTTATTCTAATTAGCATCAAGAAATATCTGGGAGACTTCTGCCAAAGCGTGGACTGTGCCAGCTTTAGAGGGACAGGCTGCGCCTGAAACAATGAGAAAGAAACTGGCCTTTATACTGCACCATTCATGACCTCACGATGTGCCAGAGTGATTCACGGCCAATCAATTACTTTGGAAGTGCAGACGCTGTTGTTATCTGGACACACATTGCTGCCAAGTTGCGCACAGCATGATCCCACGCAGAAGTGGGCTGAATCACCAGCTAATCTGCTTTTAGTGATGTTGATTAGAATCATAGAATCATAGAAACTTACAGCACAGAAGGAGGCCATTCATTGAAAGAGCACTCGTGCTGAGTTCCACACCCCCTGCTTTTTGTCTGTAACCCTGTAAGTTCCTCATCCTCCAGTACCTGTCCAACTCCCCTTTAAAATGATTGATGGAATCAGCTTCCACCACCTCTTCAGGTGGAGCGTTTCAGATCCCCACAACTCTCTGAGTGAAAAAAATTCTAATCTCCCCCTTTAGATCTTTTGCCCATGATTTTAAATCTATGACCTTTGGTTATTGACCCAGTCGCCAGAGGGAATAGTTTTTACACTCAAAGCGCTAACCAATTTCAGGTGCCGTGTAATCGCAAGTCATCATTGCCACAGGCTCTTTCCAGTTCATAAAGGGGAGGTTCATTGATGCTGCAGAACCTCATTCTCAGCATTGCTGCCTGTGAACCTGTGTCAGCAAGCAGGAGCAGCCCAAGTCAAAGGAGCCGGACGACTCAACCAGCTGTACTCATGGCAGATCCACGCCCCAGGGAGAGAGCCCGCAGATTTTCTGGACCGTGCATTGGAGGAGTTGGTGTCCGCTGTGGAGAGACGGAGGGTGGTGCTCTGCCCGGCGAGTGGCAGGAGGGCATCGCCGCAAGTCTTCCGCACCATGTGGAGGGAGGTTGCCCATCAGGTCTCGGGCAGCACTGTGGTCCCCAGGACCCACACAGAGTGCAGGAAGAAATTTAACGACCTCACTCGGGTGGTCAGGGTGAGTCAATGCCTTGACAAATGCTACGTACCACCATCTGAACCACAGTCTGCACACACTGCCCAAAGCCCCACTCCCCCAGCACTCACCCACCAACAATCTCCACCTACCAACACTCACACCCACATCTCACACCTTGCACACAATCACAGCTATTCAACTATGGCAGGCACATCTCCCAAACACATTGCTCCACACACACTCACACACTTTCCTTTCTGTTGCAGGCCAAGGTGGCTCACAACAGGAGGGAGCAGGAGCGCACAGGCGGGTGACAAGCCGACACCCAACCACTGTCTGCGCTGGAAAATAGAGTGCTGGAGATTATTGGGCACCAGGTGGTGGGCGCCGTGGCCACCGGCGACATTGACCCCCTTGGGGACAACAACGGTATGTTCATCCCTACTCCTTCTTCTCACATCCCACTTCCCCCTCACCCCACAAGCCTTTCCCACTTTCCAGCTAATCATGCTGTATGCATGCCTTTCTCCCTCCCTGCCCCCTCTCCCCTCACCTTAACCCGACTCTTGTGCCTTTATGCTTTCAGATAATCAGCAAGCTCCTGAGCAGCCTGTCCCTGAGGGCACCGTAGAGAGTGAGGTGGGAGAAGAGGAGGAGGAAGAACACACAGCGTCACTGCATGTCTCACCCGCAGGCACCAGCTCAGATACTGGCACTACGCGTTCTATAGAGGCTAGTATAGTAGCGGGATCTGCACAGGGTGAGGCACCGGGGACGAGCGGGCTGCAGCAAGGCCAGGGGGAAAGGGTAGCTCAGGGGCCAGCTCCCCGGAGGGCAAGTTCGCGCGTGAGTTCTGCTGCACAGGACTCAGATGAGGACCTCGATGGGGAGGCCTTTAGAAGAAGGGTGATGGGCATGCACGCGGAGATGATAGCAGCAGCAGTCTGGGCTGGCTGGTTGACAGGCAGCGACAAGGGCAATGGCGGAGTGGCAGTGGTGGGAGCAGGAATGCTGTCATCCTGGGAGAGGACAGCAGCTTCCTGCTCCACTGACCCACTGCTACTCTCCCGGGGCAGCACCTCAGCATCACTACTAATCTGTTGGAGCACAGATTGCTGGCCTGCTGCGACACCGTGACAGCCCCGGTCAACGGTGGTAGACCCAGCCACGATGGCAGCAGTCAGAGCTTGCGTCGCATCAAGCTGAGACTACATGAGAGCAGTCTGAGATTGAATGGCACCAACCATTGACTGCATTACAGCACTAAGACGTTGTGTCGCTTCCGCCTGTGCTGCAATGGAAGCTGCCAGATCGTCCATCACACGTGGCATCAGGTCTGGGTCGCCACGGTCTCTCTGGGAGTCTACCATCCTTTGCAGACGGCAAATGCTGGGCTCCATGGTGTGCGCAGAGCTCTGTGCAATGTTGGCGGTGGACTCCTCCACACTCATAGAATCATAGAAACATAGAAGATAGGAGCAGGAGTAGGCCATTCGGCCCCTCGAGCCTGCTCCGCCATTCGATGAGATCATGGCTGATCATCCAAATTCAGTACCCTGTCCCTGCTTTCTCCCCATATCCCTTGATCCCTTTAGCCTTAAGAAATATATCCAACTCCTTCTTGAATCTATTTCATGAATTGGCCTCTACTGCCTTCTGTGGTAGAGAATTCCACAGGTTCACCACTCTCTGGGTGAAGAAATTCCTCCTCATTTCTGTCCTAAATGGCTTACCCGTTATCCTTAGACTGTGACCCCTGGTTCTGGACTCCCCGACCATCGGGAACATCCTTCCTGCATCTAGTTTGTCCTGTCCTGTCAGAATTTTATAAGTTTCAATGAGATCCCCTCTCATTCTTCTAAACTCCAGCGAGTATAAGCCCAATCGACCCAATCTCTCTTCATACGTCATTCCTGCCATCCCAGGTATCAGCCTTGTGAATCTTCGCTGAACTCCTTCCATGGCAAGAACATCCTTCCTCAGATAAGACGACCAAAACTGCACACAGTACTCAAGGTGTGGTCTCACCAAGGCCCTGTACAACTGCAGCAAGACATCCTTGTTCCTGTACTCAAACCCTCTCGCTATGAAGGCCAACATACCATTTGCCTTCTTAACCGCCTGCTGCACCTGCATGCTTACCTTCAGCGACTGGTGCACAAGGACACCCAGGTCTCGTTGCACTTCCCCTTCTCCCAATCTATTGCCGTTCAGATAATAATCTGCCTTTCTGTTTTTGCCACCAAAGTGGATAACCTCGCATTTATCCACATTATACTGCATCTGCCACGCTTCTGCCCAATCACCAAACCTGTCCAAATCATCCTGGCACCCTTGCCATTGCTGAGGTGGTGCAGTCTACAGCCGGGCCTTCCAAGCCCAGAGCTGGTCGAGGGCGTCCTGCAAGGTCATCTGAAGTCTCCCGCACGGACACTCAGTAGCCTTCCACCAGCCCTGCTGCAGCCACTGGGCCAACACTTCGTAGGAGCACTAGAGTAGACAAAGGTACAGTAACGAGAGACACTTAGGGATTGCACAAGGGTGAATAGGTAATATTGTTGTTGTAAATATGTGTTCACTGATGATTGATAAATTTATTCATTCACTTTGGTTTATTTTGTTGTGTCTCTCATTTCAGCTTTGCGCTGTGATATGGCCTGCGACAAGGATGGAATGATGGGGATGTGGTGAGCAACGGGGATCTGGGGTTTAATTCATTGGAAACGTAGTCTGATGAGGCGGTCACGGAAGGCCGATTGAGTGGCTGCCTCCTCCCTCGCTACTGTTCCTCCTCCTCCTCGTCTTCCTCCTCCTCCTCCTCTCCCTCTTCCTCCTCCTGAGGTGGTCCTGCAATCCTTGGTGGCAAGGGCGGGGGCCCTCATGATGGCCACGTTGTGGAGCATGCAGCAGACCATGACGAAATGGGACACCCGCTCAGCCGAGTACTGGAGGGCTCCTCCCGAGCGGTCAAGGCAGCGGAACCGTTGCTTGAGCACCCCGACGGTCTGCTCGATGATGTTTCTGGTGGTGGCATGGCTCTCATTATATCAGTGCTGGGCAGGAGTGTTGGGGTTGCAGAGGGGAATCAGGAGCCAGGTGGAGAGCGGATAGCCTTTGTCTCCGACCAGCCAGCCGCGAGCTTCATGTGGTGGCTGGAAGTGTGCTGGAACACCGGTCTGGCGCAGGATGAAGGCATCGTGGCTGCTGCCAAGATAGCGGGCATTGACACTGAGGATTCGCTGTCTGTGGTCGCACACCAACTGCACATTAAGTGGGTGGTAGCCTTTGTGGTTACGGAAGATCTCAGGATTGTTATGCGGTGCCCGTAAAGCAATGTGGGCGCAGTCAATGGCGCCCTGCACCATGGGGAAGCCCGCTATCCTGGCAAAGCCACATGATCGTTTGTCCTGCTGCTCTCTGGTGATGGTGAAGGAAATATAATCCCTTCTCCTGCTGTAGAGAGCCTCTGTGACCTCCCGGATGCATCTCCTGTTGCAGACTGGGAGGAACCACTGGCGAAGAAATTGAGGGCGACGGTGACCTTGACTGCTACTGTGAAAGCCGTGATCGACCTGATCTGAGGCTGGAGGTCTGGCAGGAGGTGGCAGAGTTCTGTGACCACCTCCTTGCTGAAGCGGAGCCTTCTAATACACTGTTCCTCGCTTAATTGAAGGTAGGAGAAGTGCTGTCGGAATACCCTCGGAGAGTAAGGCCTCCTGTTGAGAGCCCCGATGGCCCTCCTCCTCCCTCTGGCCACATGCTCCAGTCTTTCTCGCTGCCTCCGCTCCCTCTGCCATAGATCCTGGCGGGCGATGTCGACAGCCAGTACAGCCCCCAGTACTGTAACCAAGTGTAGCACTTTGATATGTTGTGAGAATAAATGTAACTCATGTTTAGTCGCCACAACACTCCGGAAACTAAAGAACCTTTAAATGACCGAATTAAACTGTTGCACAATGTCAAACTGACAAGGAAGCAGTGAAACCGCACTAAGCTGACAGCTGTGACTCATTACTCATGATCCCTTTAAGTCATGGCCCTGGAGCCGGCATCCGCCTGCTTCATGCCTCCTCTCCCTGTCGTTGTCGAGGCGCTAAGGTGACAATGAATTTTGCAAATCGGGCACCCAGTGAGCGTTGCACGCTCACTGACGTCACAATCTGCCTGGCGCTAAAGTCCCCGGCGGTAAATGTTGACGGCGGCGCTAAGGGGGACTGGATTTGGCGTGCGGCGCTGGATTCACCTCGCCGTGACGTTACTGCCTGAGTGCCCATTAGCGCCCCCACCAGGTGCTAACTGGAGGCACTAAGGTACCGAATTTCTCCCCCTATATGTTTATAAAATGTTTTAGGGTTCAATTTAATGTTGCCTGCTAATCTTTTCTCATTATCTCTCTTTACCTCCCGTATTAACTTTTCAATTCACTCCTGTACTTTCCATAATCTTGCTCCTGACTTTTGTCATAAGCTTCCTTTTTCTGTTTTATTTTAATTTTTAGTACCTTCAAAGAAATATGCCTAGTTTGTACCTGAACTATCTCTTCCCTGAAAGCCCTCCATTGCTCCGTCACTGCTTTACCCAGCAATTGCTTTTACAATCTACCTGTGCGAGGTCCATTCTTAAATCACTGAAATTAGCTCGTCCCCAGTTGAGCCTTTTTACCGTCGATATTTTCTGGTCTCTTTCCGTAATTTCTCGAAATCGAATGATGTTGTGGTCACTGTTAGCTGGATGATCTTCTACTGTAACGCACTTCACTTCATTTCCCAGAACCAGATTCAAAACTGCTTCCGTCCTTGTTGGACTGGAGACATATTGATCGAGAAAGTTCCCCTGTAGGCATTTCAGAAATTCCTCTCCTTCCCTACCCTTAGCATGCTCTTCCCAGTCGATATTAGGGTAATTAAAGTCTCCTACTATTACTACTCTATTTTTGTTATACGCCTTTGAAGGTTGCCAACAAATTTGCTCATCTATCTCCTTCTCACTGTTTGGAGCTCTATAAAAAAAACTCCCAGCAATGTAACAGCTCCCCTTCTGTTCCTCGACTCAAGCCAAGTAGATTCAGTCCCAGAACCATCTTGTATATCCTTTCTATTTAGAGAGTGCCAGCTTCAATTTTTATAAAATATGTTCTCAGAATGTGTTCGCACTCTCGCTTCTGAGTCAGAAGGTTGTGGGTTCAAGTCCCACTCCAGGGATTTGAGCACAAAATCCAGGCTGACACTCCCAGTGCAGTGCTGAGGGAGTGCTGCACTGTCGGAGGTGCCGTCTTTCAGATGAGACGTTAAATCCAGGCCCCGTCTGCCCTCTCAGGTGGATGTAAAAGATCCCACGGCCACTTTTGGAAGAAGAATTCTCCCCGGTGTCCTGGAGCCAATATTTATCCCTCAACCAACATCACTAAAATAGATGGTCTGGTCAATATCACATTGCTGCTTGTGGGAGCTTGCTGTGCACAAATTGCCTGCCGCGTTTCCTACATTACAACAGCGACTACACTTCAAAAGTGCTTCATTGGCTGTAAAGCGCTTTGGGACGTCCGGTGGCCGTGAAAGGTGCTATATAAATGAATGTCCTTTTGGAAGAGTAACGTCAGCCACCCATCTGCATCTTTGTGGCGATGTCATTAAGCAAATTAATTGTGTTGACTTCAACCCTGGAGACTCCTTGTAATTAACCAGGTCACAGCTAGTGGATTGTTTTAACTCGAGGACCATTACACAAATGTCGAGCTGTGACACCACCTTCTCCTTCTGGATTGCAGCCTCCCAGCCAGTTGATGACTCACCCGTCGCATGAAATCGAACGCAAAGGGGAAATCCCTCGCTCAGTCCCCTTTGCAACTGTGGTCCTGATGCTGCACCTCCAAATGCTGTAGAAAGCGGTGGCTTGCTTTTTGCCTTCCAAAAGGATGCAAGGCATCTTCCCGCTCAGTGGAACGTGCCTGGCTGGCTGTGCTTTACGGTGACGGGGGGGGGGGGAAATTGCCTGGCTATTCGACCGTGGAATGCATCGCAGGTGACAGAGGCCAATCTTGTCCGCTCCCGAGGTCCGGACCCATGCGATTTTCCAGCGGGGTGTCTTTGGACCAGTGATCAGAAGTGGGACCCCACTCCCCCCCTTCCCACTGGGCTGAAATTTCCTCTCCACAACCTTGGGGCACTGAGGCCAACTGAAGCAGTCCTACTCCAGTGTGCACCGCAGGCCCATGAAGACCAGAAGGCCCCAGGTTCCATTGCTGTGCTGTGCCGGGTTAAGCCGATCCCAGCCGCAGCAACCAGTAGGGCCACTGTCAGTCGACCACAGAGTCCCTAATCTAAAGAAAGAAAGACTTGCATTTCTACAGCGATTCTCATGATCTCAGGACATCCCAATGCGCTTTACAGCCAATGAAGTATTTCTGAAGTGTAGTCACTGTTGTAATGTAGGAAATGCAGCAGGCCATTTAGCGCACAGCAAGCTCCCACAAACAGCAATAAGATAATGACCAGATAATCTGTTTTAGTGGTGTTGATTGAGAGATAAATATTGGCCCCCGGACACCGGGGAGAACTCCCACTGCTCTTCTTCAAAATAGTGTAATTGGATCTTTTACATCCACCTGAGAGAGAGCAGACAGGGTCTCGGTTTAGCGACCCATGCGAAAGACGGCACCTCCGACAGCGCGGCACTCCCTCAGTACTGCCCCTCCGACAGCGCAGCACTCCCTCAGTACTGCCCCTCCGACAGCGCGGCACTCCCTCAGTACTGCCCCTCCGACAGCGCGGCACTCCCTCAGTACTGCCCCTCCGACAGTGCGGCGCTCCCTCAGTACTGCCCCACCGATAGTGCGGCGCTCCCTCAGTACTGCCCCTCCGACAGTGCAGCACTCCCTCAGTACCGCCCCTCCGACAGCGCGGCACTCCCTCAGTACCGCCCCTCCGACAGCGCGGCACTCCCTCAGTACTGCACTGTAGAGTCAGCCTAGATTTTTGTGCTCAAGTCTCTGGAGTGGGAGTGGAGGGAGACTGGAAATCCTGCCCAGCCTGGACAGGAGAATCCCAGCTCAGAATCTAGAGAGCTTTGGAAAATTATGACTGATGCATCTGTTATATTTTCCCCGATATATTTAATACAGTGGTCTGGAAACCATCAGGTCCTGGAGATTTGTATAGCTTAAGTCCCATTATTTTCTCCATTGCCATTTTCTTACTTATATTTAATCCGCTAAGTTCCTCCCCTTGACTTATTTTTAGATTCTCGTACTGCTGATATTTGTTCCACACCTGCCTGACTCAGAGGTGCGAGTGCTACCAACTGAGCCACGGCTGAAACTTGACACTAGGAAAGGGAAAAGCAAGCAAAAAGAGCCCTTGCTCCTGATTGCTAATCACGACCCCCGCTGTAAAGCGAATGGTGTGTGTGGACGTTGCTCAGTTGTGATGTCGTCCATGGTTGAATAGTTTCACCAGAGCATTACCCCTGTGCTCGCTGACCTATACTGGCTCCCAGTCTGGCAACACCATGATTTTAAAATTCACATCCTTGTTTTCAAATCCCTCCATGGCCCTCGCCCCCTCTCTATCTCTGTAATCTCCTCCAGTCCTACAACCCTCCAAGATCTCTGCGCTCCTCCAATTCAGGCCTCTTGTGCATCACCAATTTTAATCGCTGCACCTTTGGCGGCCGTGCCTTCAGCTGCCTGGGCCCGAAACTCTGGAATTCCCTCCCTAAACCTCACCGCCTCTCTCCTCCTCCTTTAAGATGTTCCTTAAAACCTGCCTCTTTGACATCTGTCCTAATATCTGCTTATGTGGGTTGGTGTGTAAATTTTGTTTGGTACCACTCCTGTGAAGTGCCTCGGGATGTTAAAGGCGCTCTACAAATGCAATTTGTTGTTGTTAGGTCCCTCACCACCTCTCTGGGATTGTCCTCTTTGCCAAGGTGGATTCCTGCTGGGAATCCGCCGTGCAGCGGAAGTGAGACCCGATCCTAGGGAAGGGGTTGGAGTCGGGGTGGGAGGTGGGGGGGTGGGGTTGGGGTGGTGGAAATTGGAGGGAGACTGGAAATCCTGCCCAACCAGGACAGGAGAGTCCCAGCTCAGAATCTAGAGAGCTTTGGAAAATTATGACTGATGCATCTGTTATATTTTCCCTGATAAATTTAATACAGTGGTCTGGAAACCGTCAGGTCCTGGAGATTTGTATAGCTTAAGTCCCATTATTTTCTCCATTGCCATTTTCTTACTTATATTTAATCCGCTAAGTTCCTCCCCTTGACTTATTTTTAGATTTTCGTTATGCTGATATTTTTTCCTCTGTCTCCACTGTAAAAATGGATCTAAAGTATTAATTTAACAAGTCTGCTATTGTCCATTAGGGTATCACCTACTTCTGTCTTTACACATTCCCTTTTACCACTCACTTTCTTTTAATATATTGATTAAAATGTTACTGTTAGCTTTAATATTGCTTGCAAGTTTTTATCAGATTCCCTTTTTGCACCTCTTATTACTTTTTTTTTATCCCCTTGTTGCTTTTTATACCTCTCCCAGTCCGCTGAATTTCTGCTTTACCTTGCATTTTTCTATGCCTTTTATTTTAGCTTGGTACTGCCTCTTACCTTACTTGTTGACCCTGTTTGCTTAACCACACAAACGAGCCTTTGCCGTTTAGGGGTACGCACCAATATTTCTTTCAATACTTCCCACTGTTTGTCCATGGGATTCTCTATTAACCGTCAGCTGTGGCTCAGTGGGTAGCACGCTCACCTCTGAGTCAGAAGTTCGTGAGTTCAAAGTCCCACTCCAGCGACTTGAGCACAAAATTCCAGGCTGACTCTCCAGTGCAGTGCTGAGGGAGTGCTGCACTGTCAGAGGTGTCGTCTTTTGGATGAGATGCTAAACCAAGTCTGTTCCCTCAGGTGGACGTAAAAGATCCCATGGCACTATTTTGAAGAAGAGCAGTGGAGTTATCCCAAGTGTCCTGGCCAATATATATCCTCAATCAACATCACTAAAAAAAAACAGATTATCTGGTCATTGTCACGTTGCTGTTTGTGGGAGCTTGCTGTGCGCAAATTGGCTGCCGCGCTTCCCACATTACAACAGTGACTACACTTCAAAAGCACTTCATTGACTGTAAAGTGCTTTGGGACGTCCTGAGATTGTGAAAGGCGCTATATAAATGCAAGTCTTTCTTTTCTTCTTTGAACAGTTCAGCCCAGTTTACTGGAGTCAATTTATTTTCCATCCCTTCGAAGTTTGCCTTCTGGAAATTTAAAACCTTCGTTTGTGACTCTCCCTTCTCCCTCTCAAACGTGACACCAATTTGAATTAAATTATGATAGCAAAAGACTGCGGATGCTGGAAAATTGAAACAACAACAGAAAATGCTGGAAAAACTCAGCAGGCCAGGCAACATCCATGGAGAGAGAAACAGAGTTAACGTTTCAGGTCGAAGAAGGGTCTTCGACCTGAAACGTTAACTCTGTTTCTCTCTCCACGGATGTTGCCTGGCCTGCTGAGTTTTTCCAGCATTTTCTGTTGCTGTTTGAATTAAATTATGATCGCTATTTGCAAGATGCTCCCTCACTGTCAGATTATTAACTAATTCTGGTTTGTTACTCATCGCTAAACCCGGTATGGCCTTTTCCCTTGTCAGTTCTAAAACATATCATTCTAGAAAAATGACCCGAATACACTCTTGAAATTCGCAGCCTTTACTACGCGAGCGGTTCAGCTTCTCCCACACTGTGCGAAAATTAAAATCGCCCATTATATCCGCATTGTTTTTCCTACTTGAGAAAGTTCTAATCATGCAAAGCAGGAAGGTTAGGCAGTACTATAAGCTGATCCTGGACCTGGGAACGTGGCCACATCAGTGAGCACGCATCTAGTCTAGACAAAATGGCCCAAATTTGCATAATGCTCTGGCACAAGAGCTGAAAAGCTGCATAATTTCATAATAGTCATTAGACTATTATAATACTGCGAACCTTTGCAGATCTCGCCCTTCAGCCATTTGTTTATGAAAGAGAGAAAAGTTTTGAATGTGAAAATATACGTTTCTACGTTACTTTAGCTGTGTCCGCTGTGGATCAGTTGGGTAGCACTCTCACCTTCTGAGCCCCGGAAGGTTGTGAGTTCACAATCCCACTCCATGAGACTTGAGCACAAAAAATCTAGGCTGGACACTCCCAGTGCAGTGCTGAGGGAGTGCCGCACTGTCGGAGGTGCCGTCTTTTGGATGAGACGTTAAACCGAGGCCCCGTCTGCGCTCTCAGGTGGACGTAAAAGATCCCATGGCAGTATTTTGAAGAAGAGCAGGGGGGAGTTCTCCCCGGTGTCCTGGCCAATATTTATCCTCAATCAACACCACTAAAAAAAACAGATGATCTGGTCATTATCACATTGCTGTTTGTGGGAGCTTGCTGTGTGCAAAATGGCTGCCGTGTTTCCCACCTGACAACAGTGACTACACTTCAAAAGTACTTCATTGGCTGTAAAGCGCTTTGAGACGTCCGGTGGTCGTGAAAGGCGCTATAGAAATGCAAGTCTTTCTTAATATAGAACAAAGACAGAACAGCTAATGTAGCAATTATGGTTAAACCACATGAGTAAATCAAAATTGGTTTGACCTGTACACTGGCAGTTCTTATCTTTTCAGCACAATGACACTCCAGGGCAGAAAAACCTATAGTTCGGGAAGAGCAAAGTTAAGAAGCAAAGGTTCCTGAGATGACAATGTCTCAGGATATTAATCAGGACATGAGGCATCTATCATTGTATGTTTGGTGACCTGAGGGTAATAAAACAGCGTTTAAAAGTTCAGCAAGAATTAAACAACAGAAGCTTGTCTTTTTTAAATAGTATAAAGGATAGCTATGAAGCAAAGTTCAGTAGGAACTTTGGCTGCCTTCAAGGCGAGGGATTGTGAACGGCTTTGGATAAGCAATGCTCACGATTCCCGGGGAGCTCTTTATGCGTGAGTGTCTAGCTGTAAGGCTGCATGTACTGCTCTGTATGCAGTCTTAAGATGAATGCTTTGCAACATTAATAAATGTAATTCATTGTCGGACATATTACTGTCGCTAGCTTTTCATATCCGTTATTAAAAAAGATATAGGGATTCATATCCAACGCAGATGTCACACTCCAGACAGCACAATACAAACGTTGCAAATTAGACATTATATTCCAGCTGTCACACGCTCTTACAGAGGCAAGGGAAGCCAATCATTGGCTGCTGTTTTTTTTTACTGACCTTGGGGAGCAGCCAGGGTTTTTGCAATCGGCTATCAATCCACACATTAACAATTGCCATCTAATTGACCCCATTAGCCTTAAAAGGCCACAGCTCCATCTCAGCAGCAGAATAATACATTGCACCTTACACGCTGCAACGCTCCTGTCCTCAACAGCATAACAGTAACTAACCAGGAGCAATGCCGCGGGAGATATGTAATGATATGTTCTGTATTAATCCCATTGGTGAAACACTGGAGAGCGATACCCCAGTGTGAGCAATGACCTCCACCAAACCCCCCCAGGGTAGAGGAGACAGGTGCTGCTCCTCACTCGCCACTTGTAGGGGTGAAGCTTGGCAACGGCACGTTGTGCCAACCTCAGCTGACCGATGCCACGGGCTCTTCAATTGTCACAGCAAGGCTTTACCAGGATGCTACCAGAACTGAGAGGTTACACCTATCAGGAAACGTTGAACAGGCCGGGGCTCTTTTCTCTCGAAAAGTGAAGGCTGAGGGGTGTCCACATAGAGGCCTTTAAGATTATGAAAGGGTTTCGATAGGGTAGACGTAGAGAAGATGTTTCCACTCATGGGGGAGACCAGAACTTGGGGCCATAAATAAAAGATAGTCATTAATAAATCCAATAGGGAATTCAGGAGGAACTTCTGTACCCAGAGAGTGATGAGAATGTGGAACTCGCTACCACAGGGAGTGGTTGAGGCGAATAGTATAGATACATTTAAGGGGAAGCTAGATAAACACATGAGGGAGAAAGGAATAGAAGGTTATGTTGATGGGGTGAGATGATGAGGGGTGGGAGGAGGCTCGTGTGGAGCAGAAACACCCACACGGACCTGTTGGGCCGAATGGCCTGTTTCTTTGCTGTAAATTCTATTTAATTCTGAGTCAGAAGGTCGTGGGTTCAAGTCCCACTCCAGAGACTTGAGTACGAAAATCTAGGCTGACACTCCCAGTGCAGTACTGAGGGAGTGCCACACTGTCGGAGGTGCCACCTTTTGGATGAGACGTTAAACTGAGGCCCGGTCTGCTCTCTCAGGTGGACGTAAAAGATCCCATGGTAATATTTCAAAGAAGAGCGGGGGGGAGGGTGGGGGGGAGTTATCCCCGCTGTCCTGACCAGTATATATCCCTCAATCAACATCACTAAAAAAAAAACAGATTATCTGATCATTACTACATTGCTGTTTGTGGGATCTTGCTGTGTGCAAATTGGCTGTCACGTTTCCTACATTACAATGGTGACTACACTTCAAAAGTAGTTAATTGGCTGTAAAGCGCTTTGGGACGTCCTGAGGTCGTGAAAGGCGCCGTATAAATGCAAGCCTTTGTTTTATTTGCCAGGCGGTTTATTATTCTCCTAAAAGGAAGAGCCCCTTTAAACAACAGCTGCTGAATTATCAGTGCACTGGAGTCTGTAACAAATGACGTCTTGCGAGAGGCCGAGGGGTTCACTGCATTGAAGAGGAGTCAATCTGTGAAATTATATATTAAGCACAGGGTTACAGCACCATTCAGAGGAATCAGAGACACCCACACAAAGCAACTTCGTGACAAATGGTTTTTATAAGTGTGAAAGTAGTTGGTGCAGAGGAAGGCAATAAATACTGTTCATGTTTGTCTCCATTCTTATTTTTCTATTAATTGTATTAACAGCATCAAATATCAAAGTGGCGCTCACATTAAAGCTACCCGGATTGGCATCGGGCTTTACTGTGAGCTGATTGTTATCTTTGGTAGGGGCGGGGGGCGGGGTGTGGGGGGGGGGGGGGGTCCTCTCTGTCTCGCTAGCTCTTTCCCCTTCCTTTCTCCCTCCGGTTCTTCCACCTTTCTCTCTTGCGGAGTGCTGCACAGAGGAAGGAAAAATAAGCACTTTGTCTCATAGAATCTTGCAGCACAGAAGGAGGCCATTCGGCCCATTATGCCTGTGCCGGCTCTTTGAAAGAGCTGTCCAATTAGTCGCACTCCCCGCCCGCCCCCGCTCTTGCCCCATATGCATGCAAATTTTTCCTTTACAAGTATATATTCAATACCCTTTTGAAAATTACTGTTGAATCTGCTTCCACTGCCCTCTCAGGCAGTGCATGGGCCGGATTTCACTGTGTAAGTAAGGGTGAGGCTAACGGCGCTCAGCGTTAGTTATGTGAAAATCGGGCAGCAGCCCCCTGGTGATTGCACGTGCGCAGTTAAACGCGGAAGTCTGGAAGTTGCTGTCTGAGATGCGACATTCCTCCATAGCGCTTTCTGGCATCTCGCCAGATGTATTGAAAGCCACGATGTTCCTGTACTTAGAATCGTAGAGTGATACAGCACAGAAGGAGGCCATTCGGCCCATCATGCCTGCACCGCCTCTTTGGTGGAGCGATCCAATTAATCCCCCTTCCCACTTATCTCATAGATACGGACAAAACTCGCCAAAAAAGTGAGGGCTTGTCCATTCCAGTCCAAGTACCTTTTTAACGAAATGCTAAATGTTAATTACCGCCAAACAACCTCTCTGGCACTGAAAATTAACATTTACAAGTGTGGAGTCGCATTCCTCATTCAAATTTAAATTACATTTTTTACTTTTTCTTTCTATCTCTTTTCTCTCTCTTAATTCAATCTTTCCTCCCCTCTTATTATTTTGCTGTCTGTAACTGATTTGACGTTGAATTCATTATTCTAATTGACACTTCCTGGTTTAGACTCTGCGCTGCTCATTAATGATTCTTCAATCTGATTGGTTAAGGCGATACTCAGTTGCTTGTCCTGTTCACACAGGTCCCAGATGCCCTTAGAGGGTGCTGCGCTGTTTGGATGTTTGGCTGGCAGTAACTTGCTGTGCAAAACCCCATAGACAATCCATGCGCAAGTGCAGCTGTTCGCTCACCGCTCACAACAAGATCGGGTCCAATAACCCGCTGCGTAAAAAAGATTCTCCTCATTTATTTTTTTGTGTTGTGGCCAATTCTGGGCCCCGCACTTTAGGAATGAGGTCAAGGCCTTGAAGAGTTTGCAGAGGAGATTTACCAGGGATGAGGGAATTCAGTTATGTAGGGAGATAAGCGAAGCTGGGATTGTTCTCCTTAGAGCAGAGAAGGTTAAGGGGAAATTTAATTGAGGTGCTCAAAATGATGAGGGTATTTGATAGAGTAGATAGGGAGAAACTGTTTCCAATGGCAGGAGGGTTGGTAACCAGAGGACACACAGATTTAAGGTCATTGGTGAGAGAATCAGAGGGAGATGAGGAGAATTTTTTTAACGCAGCGAGTTGTTGTGATCTGGAACGCGCTGCCTGAAAGGGCGGTGGAAGCAGATTCAATCGTAACTTTCAAAAGGAAATTGGATAAATATTTGAAAAGGAAATATTTGTAGGGCTATGGGGAAAGAGCAGTGGATTGGGACTTTCAAAGAGCCAGCACAGTGACGATGGGCTGAATGGCCTCCTTCTGTGCTGTGTGATTCTATGGTTCGAAACACTTGTGACAGTGTGTCAAACCTCAGCAACTTTAAATGACAACACGAAACATTGAAGATAGGTGGTTGAAAGAATGTGGCATCAAAGGAAGGGACTGGGCATAGAGATTAGGGCCACTGTTCATGTGGAGAATAAATACCAACTGGGTAACAAAACACTTGTTAGCAAGAAAGGAAAAACTTGCATTTATATAGCGCCTTCACGACCACCGGACGTCTCAAAGTGCTTTACAGCCAATGAAGTACTTTTGAAGTGTAGTCGCTGTTGTAATGTAGGAAACGCAGCAGCCAATTTGCACACAGCAAGCTCCCACAAACAGCAATGTGATGACGACCAGATAAGCTGTTTTAGTGATGTTGATTGAGGGATAAATATTGGCTCCAGGACACCAGGGAGAACTCCCCCCCTGCTCTTCTTCAAAATAGTGGCCGTGGGATCTTTTACGTCCACCTGAGAGAGCAGACGGGGCCTCAGTTTAACGTCTCATCTGACAGACGACATCTCCGACAGTGCAGCGCTCCCTCAGCACTGCACTGGGAGTGGCAGCTTACTTTTTTGTGCACAAATCTTTGGAGTGGGACTATCAGCCCACAATCCTTCTGACTCAGAGACAAGAGTGCTGCCCACTGAGCCTCGGCTGACACAATGCTGAGAGCGGCAGATTCTGTAAGGATCAAAGTGATTACCCACTCAGCCTGCAGCAGAACCAGATGGACAGGCTAAATCGAGGTGGAATGAACGCAGCATGGATACTGTGAATCATTATTTCGTATCTTCTCGCTCGTTCCCCTTGGAGAACAGTGTGAAGCAGTGGATGGATTCTCAAAGCTGATTAACAGACTGACAGGACATCACATGAATGCTCCTTCCATGGCTGTAACCCTCTGCATACCAGCCGATAAGGCGGGGGGTGGGGGTTGGGTTGGTGGGGGGGTTAGTCCTATACGGCAGGAGGGTTTATGGGCTCCACAACCCATGCGATGGAGGGAGGAGTCACCCACACTCATTCCGATTTCATTGTTCTTGTTGTTTTTCTCTCCACGGTGATACCTTCTTTTGTGCGAATCTCAGATGAAGGATTAAGTCGCACCGTGCAGGACATCACAAAGAAGTAGCCACCGTTGATCAGGGAGTTGCGGTATGTGACGCAAAGCTTGGAGTTTTATGACCCTGATTGCAGGAGGAACAGAGGACTGGGTAGGGGGAGGAGTTCCACATCTTAGAGGCAGTGGGAAGAATGAATTGGAGTAGGAGACGGCACGATGAGTCTCAATTTCAACACCGTGAGGATAGGGAAGGAGGACAAGAATTAAAATTCCTTTACTTAAAATCATAGAATAATGCAGCACAGAAGGAGGCCATTCGGCCCATCGTGCCTGTGCCAGCTCTTTGCTAAAGCTATCCAATTAATCCCACTCCCTCTGCTCTTTCCCAATAGCCTTCCAATTTTTTTTCTTTTCCAAGTATGTGTCCAATTCCCCTTTTGAAAGTTACTATTGAATCTGCTCCTTTCAGGCAGCGCGTTCCAGATCACAACAACTCCCTGCGTAAAAAAATCTTGCTTGTATTGTGCAGCCAGGTACCATTGTGTGTACTGCCCATGCAACCACTGAGTAAACAGGACTTTACAAAAGTACATTCGATAGTCCATCTTTCCAATCATCGGTAAATGTAACACAATTGTACAAAAAGAGATTTGTTGACCTAAAATTATCATAATGGATTGCAGTTTGACTTACATAAGAACATAAGAATTAGGAGCAGGAGTCGGCCATTTGGCCCTTCGAGCCTGCTCCGCCATTCAGTAAGATCATGGCTGATCTTCTCCACTTTCCTGCACTATCCCCATATCCCTTGATTCCCTATAATTCAAAAATCTATCGATCTCTGTCTTGAATATACTCAACGACTGAGCCTCCACAGCCCTCTGGGGTAGAGAATTCCAAAGATTCACCACCCTCTGAGTGAAGAAATTTCTCCTCATCTCAGTCCTAAATGGCCAACCCCTTATTCTGAGACTGTGACACCTGGTTCTAGACTCCCCAGCCAGGGGAAACATCCTCCCTGCATCTACCCTGTCAAGCGCTGTAAGAATTTTGCATGTTTCAATGAGATCACCTCTCATTCTTCTAAACTCTAGAGAATATAGGCCTAGTCTACTCAATCTTGCCTCATAGGACAATCCGCCCATCCCAGGAACCAGTCTGGTGAACCTTCGTTGCACTCCCTCTGTGGTAAGTATATCCTTCCTTAGGTAAGGAGACCAAAACTGTACACAATACTCCAGGTGTGGTCTCACCAGGGCCCGATATAATTGCAGTAAGACGTCTTTACTCTTATACTCAAATCCTCTTATAATAAAGGCCAACATACCATTTGCTTTCCTAATTGCTTGCTGTACCTGCATGTTAACTTTCGTGTGCAAGGACACCCAGGTCCCTCGGAACACCAACATTTCCCAATCTCTCACCATTTAAAAAATGCTCTGCTTTTCTATTTTTCCTACCAAAGTGGATAACTTCACAGGCGCCAAACTTTGAATGGGCCATGCAGCCTGTTAAAGGGACCACCCACCCAAATTTAAAATTAGGGAGAACATTGCACTCCAGTGCAGTACTGAGGAAGTGCTGCACTGTCGGCGATGCAGTACTGAGGGAGTGCTGCATTGTCGGAGATGCAGTACTGAGGGAGTGCTGCACTGTTGGAGATGCAGTACTGAGGGAGTGCTGCACTGTTGGAGATGCAGTACTGAGGGAGTGCTGCATTGTCGGAGATGCAGTACTGAGGGAGTGCTGCATTGTCGGCGATGCAGTACTGAGGGAGCGCTGCACTGTCGGAGGGCCAGTACTGAGGGAGTGCTGCATTGTCGGAGATGCAGTACTGAGGGAGTGCTGCACTGTCGGCGATGCAGTACTGAGGAAGTGCTGCACTGTCGGCGATGCAGTACTGAGGGAGTGCTGCATTGTCGGAGATGCCGTACTGAGGAAGTGCTGCACTGTCGGCGATGCAGTACTGAGGAAGTGCTGCACTGTCGGAGATGCAGTACTGAGGGAGTGCTGCACTGTCGGCGATGCAGTACTGAGGGAGTGCTGCATTGTCAGAGGTGCCGTCTTTCAGATGAGATGTTAAACCGAGGCCCCGTCTGCCCTCTCAGTTGGGCATAAAAGATCCCATGGTCACTATTTCGAAGAAGAGCAGAAGGAATCACTTAAGTGTCTTTTGAATGGAGAAGAAAGGCTTACATTTCTATAGCGCCTTTCAGGACCGTCCCAAAGCACTTTACAGCCAATGATGTACTTTTGAAGTGTAGTCACTATTGTAATGTAGGAGAGACGTTCTCCCCGGTGACCTGGCCAATATTTATCCCTTAATCAACATCGCTAAAACAGATGATCTGGTCATTATCACATTGCTGTGTGCGGGAGCTTGCTGTGCGCAAATTGGCTGCCTCGTTTCCCACATTACAACAGTGACTACACTTCAAAAAGTATTTCATTGGCTGTAAAACACTTTGGGTCGTCCTGAGGTGGTGAAAGGCACTATATCATTCTTTTTAATTTGTTTATGGGATGTGGGCGTCGCTGGCAAGGCCGGCATTTATTGCCCATCCCTAATTGCCCTCGAGAAGGTGGTGGTGAGCCGCCTTCTTGAACCGCTGCAGTCCGTGTGGTGAAGGTGCTCCCACAGTGCTGTTAGGGAGGGAGTTCCAGGATTTTGACCCAGCGACGATGAAGGAACGGCCGATATATTTCCAAGTCAGGATGGTGTGTGTGACTCAGAGGGGAACTTGGAGGTGGTGGTGTTCCCGTGCGCCTGCTGCCCTTGTCCTTCTAGGTGGAAGAGGTTACCGGTTTGGGAGGTGCTGTGGAAGAAGCCTTGGCCAGCTGCTGTCTCCTCCATTCTGAAGAGACTCCCGTGGCGTTTACAAGTACAGTACAGAGCTGCAATAATCCCCCCCCCCTGCCTACAATTCAGCAAACGTGTTATCATTTCAAACCAATTTTGGATCAAGGTTAAGGACTTGCACCTTTCCACACAAAGCGCTTCCGAGCACAGCAAGAGTCTCCAAGGATGTGAAGTGTGATTGCCCGGAGCCGGCACAAAAGCACTGCGGCCCCGTTTTGGAAATTGCATCCGCTGTAATTTGCCTGAAGCCTATCTTGAAAGGAGCAGAGGGGCTGTGATCGATTGGATGTGCGTAGGTGCTGACGTCATCGCCATTGCAATCTCATCCTTTGGCCTCTAACATGACAATGGGATTTTTTTTATATGGCAACACTGCGATCAATTGTGATTCATGCCCGCCTCTAGTAACAGCGTGGAATAGGACACCAACATCTTTTATTCCACCGGGGTGGGGTGCAGCGGTCCTCTGGCCCGCCGACAGTGGACTGGGGCTGGGTGACACTGCACACAGCGCCGACTGAGAAATAAAAAGGGTTATCAGGGAGCAAAGAGCGAAAGAGAGATGGGTGAATAGGGAGGAGAGAGAAAGGGAGAGGGGAGAAAGAGGAGGGAGGCACTGGGGGAGAGAGAGAGGAAAATGACAGGCAGAGAGGGGGCAGTTCAAGAGGGGGAGTAAGAAAGGTGGAGAGGAGAGAGGGAAGGAGACAGTGAGAGAGGAGGATGCAAGAGAAGAGATAGCGAGAGAGGAGGATGCAAGAGAGAGGAGGAAAATAGATGGAAAAAGTGAGATGCTGGGAGATGGATACAAGGGAAATGGGAGAAATTGGGAGAGAAAGTGAACAGGGCAGAGACAAGGAGAAAGAGACTGGACTGGAAGTTCAAGGAAAGACTGCAAAGAGAGGGAGCGTAGAGGAGAAAGAGGAGAGGGCATGGAAGGGAGGAATCCAGGCAGGAAAGAGAAAGAGTAGAAAAGAGGATGAAATTAATGGGAAGGAAAGATGAGAGAATGGGACAAATACAGAGAGCTGGAGATAAAGAGAGAAAGTAGGAGGACAGAAGGGAAAAATCACGATAAACACAAGAGCAGGGTGATCAATAGTTAGTCATATCCCCCGGGCCACCTGCTGTAACTGAATGCTGGTAGAAGTCACTGAAGGAGTTGACTTGCAAACAAGAGAGAGACAGGAGGCAGCCGATGACTGCGACATGCAGAGCAGGCAGAACAGAGCGAGCAACCAGCAGGGAGGGAGAGAGACAGGGATAGCGCAGGGAGACAGCGGCGTGTCGCATCACCGGATCAAATCATGGGGATACTGCTAAAACAACAACATTGTAAATATAGTATAAGTAGGTGCAAGTTATTCTGAGCGCTACTTCATGGCCCAGTACCAGCGTCAGGGCAAGAGCGAGGAAGCAACAGGATTTTTGGGTCGACTAAACTGTTTCTGTATTTTTTTTGGGGGGGTGCAAGTGTGTTACATTTACCCACTATTGGAAAGATTGGCTGTCTGATATATGTCGTGAAGCCCTGTTTACTCGGTGTCTGCATGGGCAGCACGACCAGAGGTGAGAAAGGAGAGCGAGATCAGAGAGAAAATGTCAGAGAGAGGGCGGAGCTAAAGTAGGGAAGAGAGGAGGGCAGAGCGAGGAAGAGTAGGAGAGAGGAGTTAAGAGAACAGAGGGAGGAGTCACAGGGAGGAGAGAAAGTAGGGAAGAGAGTTTGGGGGAGAAATTCGGCATGTTTGCGCCCCCTGTTAGCGCCTGGCGGGGGGCGCTAATGGAGTGTTCAGGCAGTAGCACCACGGCAAGGCGAATCTCACACCACTAGGCAAATTCGCCGGCCCTGTAGCGCCGGTGATAACCGTTAACAGCTCAGCACCTTTCGCCATGCAGATCGTGACGTCAGTGAGTGCGCAACACTCGCTGGGCGCCCAATCTGCAAACTTCAGTCGCACCCCCGCCTTACCGTCCAGCGCCAACAGCACCAGGGAGCGAAGGCGTGAACCAGCCGGCAGGCGGGGTGCTACTCACAGGGATGCATCCCAGCTGTCGAGGAACTTCCGTTCCGAAGGTCAGTTATGAGTGGCAGAGAGCGCAGGATGTATTTGCAGCTAAATAAAGGCTGCTTAGTCCCCGGAGTGTTGAGGGCCGTCAAAGGACTTCGCATTTCAGCCCACAGCATATCGCCGTTCTGCACTTCCCGAATCACTGGGGGCTGGTGTGCAGACTCCAGTGACACTCCCCTTTAATGGCCGGAAGGCACCTTCGCCAATGCTCACTCTGGGATTACACAACACCTCATATTCCTTATCGCTTGGAGCCTGATGCCACTCACCTACACCATTAGCGCCTGAGTTAGCACTCCCCTGCATTCTTTGAGCACTGAGACTGATTTTAGCGGGTAGCGAAATTGATTAGCGCCTGGTGCTAAACTTCCAACTTCTCAAAAGTTAGCGCCCCCAACCGGGGCGATACCGAATTTCTAGCCCTTAAAGAGAAGGAGAGAGAGAGACAGAGTAGGGAAAGAGAGAAAGAAAAGGAGAGAGAGGAGAGAAAGAGTGGGGGAGAGAGAAAGAGAAGGAGAGAGAGGAGAGAAAGAGTGGGGGATAGAGAAAGAGAAGGAGAGAGGAGAGAAAGTGTGGGGATGAGAGAAAGCGAAGGAGAGAGAGGAGAGAAAGAGTGTGGGAGAGAGAAAGCGAAGGAGAGAGAGGAGAGAAAGAGTGGGGGAGAGAGAAAGAGAAGGAGAGAGAGGAGAGAATGAGTGGGGGAGAGAGAAAGAGAAGGAGAGAGAGGAGAGAAAGAGTGGGGGAGAGAGAAAGAGAAGGAGAGAGGAGAGAAAGAGTGGGGGAGAGAGAAAGAGAAGGAGAGAGAGGAGAGAAAGAGTGGGGGAGAGAGAAAGAGAAGGAGAGAGAGGAGAGAAAGAGTGGGGATGAGAGAAAGGCAGAGAGAGAGAAGGAGGGAGAGAAAAAGGGGCCGAG
Organism: Squalus acanthias; assembly: GCA_030390025.1. Classification (NCBI taxonomy): domain Eukaryota; kingdom Metazoa; phylum Chordata; class Chondrichthyes; order Squaliformes; family Squalidae; genus Squalus; species Squalus acanthias. Next base: position 2,522,757 of record JASTWF010000045.1, read on the forward strand.
GAGATAGAAAGAAAAGATCGGATATGAAGGAGAGAGAAAAGAGAAGAGAAAGAGACATGAAGTGGACAGAAAATAGTGGAAAGGTAGAGTGGGAGAGAGTTTAATCTCTCCTGCCTTCCATCCTATCACAGACCTTCCCTTTTGTCCTTTCCGCCCCTCCTCCCTTTCCCTGACCCCCTACACTTGCTTAAAAACCTGTCACTTCTCCAACTTTTTCCAGTTCTGACGAAGGGTCATCGACCTGAAACGTTAACTCTGTTTCTCTCTCCACGATGCTGCCTGACCTGCTGAATGTTTCTGGCATTTTCTGTTGTTGTTTTAGAGTGGGAGAGAACCTGATAGAGAAAGGAGGAAACCGTATGATTTATTGGTAGGTTGTATATGCAAAACATGAGCTCCAGAGGGAGATCTGAATTCCATTCCATTCTCTTCAGTTGACAATTGCAACAAAAATAAATAAATTAAGCTTTAAAAGCTGTTTTATTTCCGGTTCGAATGATCTAATTTTGTGGATCCTACAAACAAACCGATTATATTAAATCAATTGCTTCTAACTTTGTAAAAAAAAAGTAAAATGTACCGGGTTGCTCCTTTTATATACCCTTCCATTGTGAAAGGTTCTGAGAGGGTCAGTTAGTGCTGGTGTCTGGGCTGTACCCGCTGTCAATCAGGAAGCTCTGCACTGTGCAGCCTCTATCTGCACTGTGGGGATTCTGTGATTCTGTGACTTGCTCTCCATGGTACTGAAAGGGCAGTAGATGGCTAGGACTTGCTCTCCATGGAACTGAAAGGGCAGTAGATGGCTAGGACTTGCTCTCCATGGACTGAAAGGGCAGTAGATGGCTAGGACTTGCTCTCCATGTTACTGAAAGGGCAGTAGATGGCTAGGACTTGCTCTCCATGGACTGAAAGGGCAGTAGATGGCTAGGACTTGCTCTCCATGTTACTGAAAGGGAAGTAGATGGCTAGGACTTGCTCTCCATGGTACTGAACACGGTGGCATAGTGGTTAGCACTGTTGCCTCACAGCACCAGGGACCCAGGTTCGGATCCGGCCTCGGGTGACTGTCCGTGTGGAGTTTGCACATTCTCCCCATGTCTGCGTGGGTTTCCTCCGGGTGCTCCGGTTTCCTCCCACAGTCCAAAGATGTGCGGGTTAGGTTGATTTGGCTTTAATAAATTGACCCTTAGTGTTAGGGGGATTAAATACGTGGGGTTACGGGGATAGGGTGGGATATGTGTCGGTGCAGGCTCGATGGGCCGAAATGGCCTCTATCTGCACTGTGGGGATTCTGTGATTCTGTGACTTGCTCTCCATGGTACTGAAAGGGCAGTAGATGGCTCGGAATTGCTCTACATGGACTGAAAGGGCAGTAGATGGCTAGGACTTGTTCTCCATGGACTGAAAGGGCAGTAGATGGCTAGGACTTGCTCTCCATGAAACTGAAAGGGCAGTAGATGGCTAGGACTTGCTCTCCATGGCACTGAAAGAGCAGTAGATGGCTAGGACTTGCTCTCCATGGCACTGAAAGGGCAGGAGATGGCTAGGACTTGCTCTACATGGTACTGAAAGGGCAGTAGATGGCTAGGACTTGCTCTCCATGGACTGAAAGGGCAGTAGATGGCTAGGACTTGCTCTCCATCGTTACTGAAAGGGAAGAAGATGGCTAGGACTTGCTCTCCATGGACTGACAGGGCAGTAGATGGCTAGGACTTGCTCTCCATGGACTGAAAGGGCAGTAGATGGCTAGGACTTGCTCTCCATGGACTGAAAGGGCGGTACATGGCTAGGACTTGCTCTCCATGGTACTGAAAGGGCAGTAGATGGCTAGGACTTGCTCTCCATGTTACTGAAAGAGCATTAGCTGGCTAGGACATGCTCTCCATGGACTGAAAGGGCAGTAGATGGCTAGGACTTGCTCTACATGGACTGAAAGGGCAGTAGATGGCTAGGACTTGCTCTCCATGAAACTGAAAGGGCAGTAGATGGCTAGGACTTGCTCTCCATGGCACTGAAAGAGCAGTAGATGGCTAGGACTTGTTCTCCATGGCACTGAAAGGGCAGTAGATGGCTAGGACTTGCTCTACATGGTACTGAAAGGGCAGTAGATGGCTAGGACTTGCTCTCCATGGACTGAAAGGGCAGTAGATGGCTAGGACTTGCTCTCCATCGTTACTGAAAGGGAAGAAGATGGCTAGGACTTGCTCTCCATGGCACTGAAAGGGCAGTAGATGGCTAGGACTTGCTCTTCATGGACTGAAAGGGCAGTAGATGGCTAGGACTTGCTCTCCATGGACTGAAAGGGCAGTAGATGGCTAGGACTTGCTCTCCATGGAACTGAAAGGGCAGTAGATGGCTAGTACTTTCTCTCCATGTTACTGAAAGGGCAGTAGTTGGCTAGGACTTGCTCTCCATGTTACTGAAAGGGCAGTAGATGGCTAGGACTTGCTCTCCATGGAACTGAAAGGGCAGTAGATGGCTAGGACTTGCTCTCCATGGAACTGAAAGGGCAGTAGATGGCTAGGACTTGCTCTCCATATTACTGAAAGTGCTGTAGATGGTTAGGACTTGCTCTGCATGGTTACTGAACGGGCAGTAGATGGCTAGGACTTGCTCTCCATGGTACTGAAAGGGTACATAAGACAATAAGAAATAGGAGCGGGAGTCGGCCATTTGGCCCTTCGAGCCTACTCCGCCATTCAATAAGATCATGGCTGATTTTCTACCTCATCTCCACTTTCCTGAACTATCCCCATATCCCTTGATTCCCTTAATATTCAAAAATCTATCGATCTCTGTCTTGAATATACTCAACGACTGAGCCTCCACAGCCCTCTGGGTTAGAGAATTCCAAAGATTCACCACCCTCTGAGTGAAGAAATTTCTCCTCATCTCAGTCCTACATGGCCGACTCCTTATTCTGAGACTGTGACCCCTGGTTCTAGACTCCCCAGCCAGGGGAAACATCCTCCCTGCATCTACCCTGTCAAACCCTGTAAGAATTTTGTATGTTTCAATGAGATCACCTCTCATTCTTCTAAACTCCAGAGAATATAGGCCTAGTCTACTCAATCTCTCCTCTTAGGACAATTTCCCCATCCCAGGAACCAGTCTGGTGAATCTTCATTGCACTCTCTCTATGGCAAGTATATCCTTCCTTAGGTAAGGAGACCAGAACTGTACACAGTACTCCAGGTGTGGTCTCACCAGGGCCCTATATAATTGCAGTAAGACGTCTTTACTCTTATCCTCAAATCCTCTTGTAATAAAGGCCAGCATACCATTTTCTTTCTTAATTGCTTGCTGTACCTGCATGTTAACTTTCTGTGATTCGTGTACAAGGACACCCAGGTCTTTCTGAATACCAACATTTCCCAATCTCTCACCATTTAACAAACAGTCTGCTTTTCTATTTTTCCTACCAAAGTGGATAACTTCACATTTCTCCACATTATATTCCATTTGCGATGTTCTTGCCCACTCACTTAGCCTGTCTATATCCCCTTGAAACCTCCTTGCAGCCTCCTCACAACTTACATTCTCACCCAGCTTTGTATCATCAGCAAACTTGGATATATTACATTTGATGTAGATTGTGAATAGCTGAGGCCCAAGCACTGATCCTTGTGGTACCCCACTAGTTACAGCCTGCCAACCCGAAAATGACCCGTTTATTCCTACTCTCTGTTTTCTGTCCATTAACCAATCCTCAATCCATGCTAGTATATTATCCCCAATCCCATGAGTCCTAATTTTGTTTAATAACCTCTTGTGTGGCACCTTATTGAACGCCTTCTGAAAATCCAAATACACCACATCCACTGGCAGTAGATGCCTAGGGCTTGTTGTCCATGGTACTGATATGGTAGCGGAGGTCTAGTACAAAAGCAAAATACTGTGGATGCTGGAAATCTGAAATTAAAAACAGAAAATTCTGGAAACACTCAGCAGGTCAGGCAGCACCTGTGGAGAGAGAAACAGAGTCAACGTTTCAGGTCGATGACCTTTCGTCAGAACTGGAAAAAGTTAGAGATGGAACAGGTTTAAAGCAAGTGCAGGGGCAGGGAAAGGAGGGGAGGGGAGGAAAGAACAAAAGGGAAGGTCTGTGATAGGGTGGAAGGCAGGAGAGATTAAATGACAAAAGGGATGATGATGCGAGGCAAAAGGAGATGGTGATGGGACAAGCAAAGAAACAAAAGATGGGTCGAGAAGAGGTGTAAATGGGAATGGCAGAATCATCAACAGCTGCCATGTGAAAAAATAGGGGCTGAGGTTATGGTCTGAAATTGTTGAACTCGATGTTGAGTCCAGAAGGCTGTAAAGTGCCTAATCGAAAGATGAGGTGCTGTTCCTCGAGCTTATGATGAGCTTCATTGGAAGAGTGTAAGAAGCCGAGGACCCAAGAAGTCAGAATGGGAGTGGAGAGAAGAATTAAAGTGACAGGCGACCGGAAGCTCGGGGTCATGCTTACGGACTGAACGGAGGTGTTCCACAAAGCGGTCACCCAATCTGTGTTTGGTCTCCCCAGTGTAGAGGAGACCGCATCGTGAGCAGCGAATACAGTATACTAAATTGCAAGAAGTACAAGTAAATCGCTGTTTCAACTGGAATGAGTGTTTTGGGGCCCTGGACAGTGGGAAGGGAGGAGGTAAAAGGGCAGGTGTTGCATCTCCTGTGCTTGCACGGGAAGGTGTCATGGGAAGGGGAGGGGGTGTTGGGGGTGATCGAGGAGTGGACCACGTTGTTGCGGATGGAGGGATCCATTCGGAGAGGTTTCCCTTTAGTGGAGGTCTAGGACTTGCTGTCCATGGTACTGAAAGGGTAGCAGATGCCTGGGGCTTGCAGTCCATAGTATTGAAACGGTAGCAGATGGCAAAGACCTGCTGTCAAAGGGTAGTTGTTCATGGGAGCTTGATCTGAAACAAAAAAGAAAGACTTGCATTTCTATAGCGCCTTTCACCACCTCAGGACACCCCAAAGGGCTTTACAGCCAATGAAGTACTTTTTGAAATGTTGTCACTGTTGTAATGTAGAAAATGCCAATTTGCGCACATCAAGCTCCCACAAACAGCAATGTGATAATGACCAGCTCATCTGTTTTTTAGATGATGGTTGAGGGATAAATATTGGCCCCAGGACACTGGGGAGAACTCCCCTGCTCTTCTTCGAAATAGTGCCGTGGGATCTTTTGCCCACCTGAGTGAGCAGACGGACGGGGCCTCGGCTTAACATCTCATCCAAAAGATGGCATCTCCGACAGTGCGATGCTCCCTCAGCACTGGCACTGGGAGTGTCAGCCTAGATTGTTGTGCTCAAGTCTCTGGAGTGGGACTATGAACCCACAACTATTCTGGCTCAGTGGCGAGGGTGCTACCAACTGAGCCACTGGCTGACACATGTTGAGTGTTTGATCAGTTATGTGTTATTACCATTACAATTGAGGGAAATAAATTATAAGCTCCCGTTTTGGCGAAATACATATCCATTACAATTGTGTGTACCCTTGCCTACAATTCAACCATCAAGTATGGATAGCAAGCAAAGCAAGAGACGGAATTTCTGTCAAACACGCCTTAAAACCAGCACCTTAAGTGAGGGGATTCCGAGCGCGGTGAAATTCTCATGTGGATAGGAAATAGATTGTCGGTGAAATCTATCAGCGATGGAGACATTGACACCCATGTGGCAGAAAAACCCGGACTGACTCGAGAAACAAGAGGGAGCTAAGCCTCTGTGCCCTGGCTTGAGTGGGAAAGCAGCCGTTTATCGCTGTTAATAAAAAATATATTTTTTTTTGTTAAAAAAAAGCAGTCAAAACAAGACGGTGTGGAAACCAGACACATGTCAATCAAACGAGGTCTGTGGCGGTCCTGCCGCGCATACTCTCACTCCCACCAGAAGCGAAGGATTACACTATTCCTTCAGATTGTAGCGACAATGCTCGCATATAATGTTCATTTTGTGCATTGATAAAATGTTTAATTTCCATATATTACATCCAAACAGATGTCGAAATGTTGTTTATGCATCTAGGATATATATGATGCTAATTTTATATATTATATCTAAATAGGTAGACTATACATGGTACCTTTATATACTAAATTTATGTGCGCATATATATATATATATATATATATTATGAACGTTCATTCGGTATGCCGAAGTGCAGAATAGCATAGTTAATATTATGCAGCTGCTGGTTGATGTTTGCATGTACGGTGGCTGGATTTTTTTTGTAATAAATTGGTTCAAATCCTGATTTTTAAAGATTCTCCCGGGAAAATCATGGCGGAATCCCACTACTATTACCTGGTACCTTCTGGAAGCGCCTGGTAACTAGCCTACCTCAATGCACCTCACACAACCGAACTCATAGATTTCGTCGCGATGTGCACGCTTTGATCTTTTTTCCTGACTCTCTCCCCCCAAAAAAATCTGTCGAGTATTTTTTTGTTGTTGTTGTTTCCACACACAAAGCTGTTTTGGGTTTTTTTTTGCACTCAATTTGCAATCTGCAGGAGAATCAAGGAGAAGGGAATGAGCGCGTCGATTGCATCTTCCTGGCGGCCCTTTTCTCCATCGGCGTGAATGGAGCAAAGCTTCATTCATGAGTTTCTGGGCTGCCAATCAACGGGCTGGGAGGAGGGGGGGTGGGGGGGGGGGGGAATGAATGAATGAATGAAATGAATGAATGGGCCGCTGACGTCAATGCCCAGCTGATGTCACGGTCAGGCGGGAGGGCTCCCTGGAAAAGGCTTAAAAAGGGACGGGCGCTGTCCGCGGTACTGGAGCCCAGAGCCGGAGACCCCAGCGTCCAGTCTGCCTTTGGAGCCCGGAGCCTGCACTTTCTGTTCCATCCACCTCAGACACCGGTCCCAGGTAAGAGAGAGAGAGAGAGAGACAGATCTCAGGCACAGGCTGCGAAATGCTAAGTCTGAAAAGAAGAGACCACGGAAGGTCTCACCCAGCTACCATTGAAATCGATGCAAAAAAAAATTATATACTATTTGACAATCTGAAGCAAAAAAAACCCCGAAATTATTCTCGCCGATTTGGGTGCGACATTAATTGTTTGCAAGCCCGACATGGGGATATTCTGATGCATTTTATTGCGATTTGCTAAATGTAATCGGAGATTAATCGAATAATCCGATTGTAATGATGATTACGTTGAATTGGAACATCAAGAAATGATATATGGAATATATAAGTATGTTATTTATGTAGGTATGAATATATATATAATGCCTATATTGTATTTATATCTAGACATATAGCAGGCAATATAACATGGTTTCATTCATTCTCATTGTATATCAGTGTATATTATAATGTACATATTTGATCCTGTTTATGTAGTTGTATTCACAGATGGAGTTACCCACACACAACGCAGGCATGTCTATAACAGTCGGTATCAAGTCAGTTGTTTTTCAATGTACGTTCTCGGGATCAATGATTTAACCTCACAGTGCGTTTATTTCGAGATGCTATTATGTATAAACTAACAGTGAATGGGATTGAATTGGCTTTGGGTCCGTGGATCGGGGGATAGGCGAGATCCCGGGCAGCCACATTCTGCTCGAAGTGAGCACAGTGAGACGCCCCAGCCCCTGCCAACCGCACAGATGGGATTTCCCAATCAGACTCGGCTTCAGATTCAATTCTCATCAAAGGCGCAGAGCCTGGCTTTACTGGTCTGATCACGCACGTGTCTGGAAATCCACAGCACCTAGAGAGAGAGAGAGAGAGAAAGAGAGCGAGACACATAGAGAGATAGAGATAGAGAGAGAGAGAGAGCGAGACACACAGAGAGAGAGAGAGAGAGAGCGTAATACAGAGAGAGAGAGAGACAGACAGAAAGAGAGAGAGAGAGATAGAGAGAGAGAGCGAAACACACAGCGAGATAGAGACAGACAGAAAGAGAGAGATAGAGATAGAGAGATATATAGAGATAGAAAGAGAGATAGATAGATAGAGAGAGAGAGAGACAGAAAGATAGATAGAGAGAGAGACAGAGAGAGAGACAGAGAGATAGAGACAGAGAGAGATAGAGAGACAGAGGTAGAGATAGATAGATAGATAGAGAGAGAGAGACAGAAAGATAGAGAGATAGAGACAGAGAGACAGAGAAATAGAGAGACGGAGAGAGACAGACACAGAGAGAGAGACAGAGAGACAGAGAGATAGAGAGATAGATAGAGATATAGATAGAGAGAGAGAGATAGCGAGAGATAGACAGAGAGAGACAGAGAGGGAGAGAGAGAGAGTGAGAGAGGGAGAGAGAGAGAGAGAGGGCAGAGAGAGAGAGAGAGACAGAGAGATAGAGAGATAGATAGAGATATAGATAGAGAGAGATAGCGAGAGATAGACAGAGAGGGAGAGAGAGAGAGAGAGGGAGAGAGAGAGAGGGAGACATACAGGCAGACGTATGAAATTAAAGATGTAAAATGGTGGTGATGGTGACGGGCATGCTGCATTAACACAGACAGCCTCTTGGATTGCCCGGGTGAGATTCCCTCAGTCCCAATGCGGGAGGAGTCCCTCCCCCGCGCTGCGTGCATTTAGCGGCTGGAAGTGAATGGCAATGGGGCACAGGGCTGGTGGGTGGAGGTTCGCGGGCTGGGGGTGGAGAGGAGCGGTGGAGCAGGCAATAACTGGATGTTGCAGAGACTGAGAGCAGCCTGTAGAGAGCGAGAGAGAGGAGCCGCCCCCTTCACCATCCAGTGCCTTGAGCTGTCGGCTCCTCTCATCCCAGTCAAGGATCCCGGAGTTGCTATGGTGACCGGACGGCTGCAGACGTGGGCACTGTCTTCAGGGACTGCAGATCCATTGGTTGTCACGGTGACAGCCACTCACATCCTGCACTCAGGGTCCTTGTCAACTCCTCCCCTCTGCAATGTATTTGCATTTCGAATTAAACCCTGACAATGTGATCGGTTCATTCAAAAAAAAACAAGGCATTTTTTATTTATAACTCTTGGGCATCTGTTCCGCTTTCAAAAGTTGGCGCTTCCGAGAGCTGTGGCACAGACAGATTGGCCGTAAACTCTCACATTTACCAGCACAAAACAAACACCCCAGAACAATTCACCACCCACCTGAGTGCAGTGTTCTGACAGCCCCACAGGGTTCGAGTCTACATACAGCTGGACAGTTCGAACTAGACTGTGGATCAGAGACACACACAGACACAGACAGACACACACACACACAGACACACACACACACACAGACACACACAGACACACACACACACAGACACACACAGACAGGCACACACACAGACACACACAGACACACACACACAGACACACACAGACACACAGACACAGACACACAGACACACACACACACAGACACAGACACACACACAGACACAGACAGACACACACAGACACAGACACACACACAGACAGGCACACACACAGACAGACACACACACAGACACACACAGACAGACAGACACACAGACACAGACACACACACACAGACATACACAGACACAGACACAGTCACACACAGACACACACACAGACATACACACACAGACACAGACAGACAGACAGACACATACACACACACACACATACATACACACACAGACACACATACACAGACACAGACAGACACACACCACACTCACTCACACACACACATACACACACAAACACAGACAGACAGACACACACATTCACTCACACAAACACACACACGCACACACACATACACAGACACACACACATACAAGGTGAAACATACACACACACAGATAGATACATACACACGTACACATACAGACAGAGATACACACACATAGAAATATACACATACAGACAGACACACACAAAGACAGACACATACACAGAGCTACACACACACACATACATACTCACACAAAGACAGACAGACATACACACAGAAAAAGAGAGAGACCGAATCTGGCATCTATGGGACAGATAAAATCACAGAGACAAGGAGTTAGACTGAGAGGCAGAAACCAGGATACAGACACACAGACAGAGGCAGACACACAGACAGCGGCAGACACACAGACAGCGGCAGACACACAGACAGCGGCAGACACACAGACAGAGGCAGACACACAGACAGCGGCAGACACACAGACAGAGGCAGACACACAGACAGCGGCAGACACACAGACAGAGGCAGACACACAGACAGCGGCAGACACACAGACAGCGGCAGACACACAGACAGCGGCAGACACACAGACAGAGGCAGACACACAGACAGCGGCAGACACACAGACAGAGGCAGACACACAGACAGCGGCAGACACACAGACAGCGGCAGACACACAGACAGCGGCAGACACATAGACAGAGGCAGACACACAGACAGAGGCAGACACACAGACAGAGGCAGACACACAGACAGCGTCAGACACACAGACAGCGGCAGACACACAGACAGCGGTAGACACACAGACAGAGGCAGACACACAGACAGAGGCAGACACACAGACAGAGGCAGACACACAGACAGAGGCAGACACACAGACAGCGGCAGACACACAGACAGCGGCAGACACACAGACAGCGGCAGACACACAGACAGAGGCAGACACACAGACAGAGGCAGACACACAGACAGCGGCAGACACACAGACAGCGGCAGACACACAGACAGCGGCAGACACACAGACAGAGGCAGACACACAGACAGCGGCAGACACACAGACAGAGGCAGACACACAGACAGCGGCAGACACACAGACAGCGGCAGACACACAGACAGAGGCAGACACACAGACAGAGGCAGACACACGGACAGAGGCAGACACACAGACAGCGGCAGACACACAGACAGAGGCAGACACACAGACAGCGGCAGACACACAGACAGCGGCAGACACACAGACAGAGGCAGACACACAGACAGCGGCAGACACACAGACAGAGGCAGACACACAGACAGCGGCAGACACACAGACAGCGGCAGGCACACAGACAGTGGCAGACACACAGACAGCGGCAGACACACAGACAGAGGCAGACACACAGACAGCGGCAGACACACAGACAGCGGCAGACACACAGACAGCGGCAGACACACAGACAGAGGCAGACACACAGACAGCGGCAGACACACAGACAGCGGCAGACACACAGACAGAATCAGACGAGAAGACAGAGCCACAGAAGCACAGGGACCACGGTACAGGGAGATAGAGAGGGAGAGAGAGAGAGAGAGATGTGTCTGTAGGGGGTGGGGGAGAAAAACATAGAATATTGGGGTGAGAATGTGCATGAATGAAATTGCCCTGTGTTTGTTAGTCTGCCTGTCTCTCTATGTCTGTCCCTGCCATTGTCCTACCTCTCTCTCTCATGCTCTGACCCGTTTGTCTCTATGTATCTCGGTGTCTCTGTCTCTTTCTGACTGCCCGCTTGTTATTATCTCTCTCTTGCCATTTTCTTGACTTTGTCTTTCTCTCAGCTGCTTTCGATATCTATTTCTGTGTGTCCCAATCTCTCTGTCTCTCTCTTGTGCCTCTATCTGTTTCCGTATCTGTCTGTCCCTATCTCTGTATCTATATCTGTTTGTCTCTGTCTCTATCGCTCTGCCTGCCTGTCTCTATCCCTTGTTCTGCTTCTGCCTCTGCCTCTGCCTAGCTCTCTTTCTGTCTCTTACTCGATCTCTCTGTCTCCCTGCCTGTGTTTCTCTCTCTTTCTAACTCCCCATCTGCCCATCTGCCTTTATCTGTTTCTCTCTTTGTTTCTCTCGCTTATTTCTCTGTTTTTCTCGATCTCTGTCTGTCTGCCTGTCTCTTTCTTTCTGTCTCTTTTTTACTCTGTCTCTCTGTGTTTCTGTCTCTCTGTGTTTCTCTCACTCTTTTTCTATCGCTGTCTGTCTCTCCGTGTGTCTCTCTCTTTCCCTCTTCATGTCTATCTGCCTCTCTTTCTGTCTCTCTTGTTATGTGTGTCTCTCTCTGTCTCCGTGTGTCTGTCTCCTTGCCTCTGTCTGTCTATCCTCTCGCTCTCTTTACCTCTCTCTGTTTCTCTCTTTGCCCTGCTCTCTCTGTCTCCATCTCGCTGTCTCTCGCTGTTTCTGTCTCTGTGTTTCTGTCTCTCTCCGTCTCTCTCTCTCTCCCTTTCTCTCTCTATCTCTGTCTCTATTGCTGTTGCTGAGAACTAGCAGCCAGCTCTGTGATTTAATACCATGGAACATCTTTCACTGGGGAGTGGGAACTAACTTGGATTGCTCTTCAAAAGAGCCGGCGCAGACTCGATGGGCCAAATGGCCTCCTTCTGTGCTGTTGTATTCTAGGATTCTAGGATTCACACATGAAGGAATCTTCCACCAAATTTTCTGGTCCCGAAGAGACTGCCCAGGATGCAGCTTGCAGTCAGGAATGTTCCACGCGTTTGATCCCATCTTGTTACTCATTCGAAATTATATTGTCGACATCACCTAGATGGTTTGATCAATTATGAATCTATGTTAGTCAGTCAGACACAAGCACGCCGATAGGGGGCAGCACACTTCCACTTCTGCTGGCAAATGTCAACCTTCAGTGTTGTCTGAACGGTTTTCAGCAGACTTAAAGCATCTTCGGAGGGAAAAGATGTTTAACAAACACCTTTACTCATGAATACAGTGCAAGTAGTATCCACTCCAGAACTCATCAATTCTTATTGGCCTGACCCTGTGCTTACTTAATCATAGAAACATAGAAACATAGAAGATAGGAGCAGGAGTAGGCCATTCGGCCCCTCGAGCCTGCTCCGCCATTCAATGCGATCATGGCTGATCATCCAAATTCAGTACCCTGTCCCTGCTTTCTCCCCATATCCCTTGATCCCTTTAGCCTTAAGAAATATATCCAACTCCTTCTTGAATCTATTTAATGAATTGGCCTCTACTGCCTTCTGTGGCAGAGAATTCCACAGGTTCACCACTCTCTGGGTGAAGAAATTCCTCCTCATTTCTGTCCTAAATGGCTTACCCCTTATCCTTAGACTGTGATCCCTGGTTCTGGACTCCACGACCATCGGGAACATCCTTCCTGCATCTAGTTTGTCCTGTCCTCTCAGAATTTTATAAGTTTCAATGAGATCCCCTCTCATTCTTCTAAACTCCAGCGAGTATAAGCCCAATCGACCCAATCTCTCTTCATACGTCATTCCTGCCATCCCAGGTATCAGCCTGGTGAATCTTCGCTGAACTCCTTCCATGGCAAGAACATCCTTCCTCAGATAAGGCGACCAAAACTGCACACAGTACTCAAGGTGTGATCTCACCAAGGCCCTGTACAACTGCAGCAAGACATCCTTGTTCCTGTACTCAAACCCTCTCGCTATGAAGGCCAACATACCATTTGCCTTCTTAACCGCCTGCTGCACCTGCATGCTTACCTTCAGCGACTGGTGCACAAGGACACCCAGGTCTCGTTGCACTTCCCCTTCTCCCAATCTATTGCCATTCAGATAATAATCTGCCTTTCTGTTTTTGACACCGAAGTGGATAACCTCGCATTTATCCACGTTATATTGCATCTGCCACACTTTTGCCCAATCACCCAACCTGTCCAAATCATCCTGGAGTTTCTCGGCATCCTCCTCGCAGCACACACGCCCACCCAGTTTTGTGTCGTCTGCAAACTTGGAGATATTACATCTAGTTCCCTTGTCTAGATCATTAATATATATTGTGAATAGCTGGGGTCCAAGGACCGATCCCTGCGGTACCCCACTAGTCACTGCCTGCCACTCAGAAAAAGACCCATTTATTGCAACTCTTTGCTTTCTGTCTGCCAACCAGTTCTCTATCCAAGTCAGTACCTTGCCCCCAATCCCATGTGCCTTAACTTTACACGCTAATCTCTTATGCGGGACCTTCTCGAAAGCCTTTTGGAAGTCCAAATACACCACATCTACTGGTTCTCCCTTATCTATTTTACCAGTTACATCCTCAAAAAATTCCAGTAGATTAGTCAAGCATGATTTACCTTTTGTAAATCCATGTTGACTTTGTCCGATCCTGTCACTGTTTTTCAAGTGCTCAGCTATTACATCTTTTATAATGGACTCTAGCATTTTCCCCACTACCGATGTCAGGCTTACCGGTCTGTAATTCTCCGTTTTCTCTCTACCACCCTTTTTGAATAGTGGGGTAACATTAGCTACCCTCCAATCCATGGGTACTGTTCCAGATTCCATCGAATGTTGGAAGATGATCAGCAATGCATCTACTATTTCTAGGGCCACTTCCTTAAGTACCCTAGGATGTAGATTATCAGGCCCTGGGGATTTATCGGCCTTCAATCCCTTCAATTTCCCTAACACCATTTCCTTACGAATACTGATTTCTTTCAGTTCCTCCCTTTCATCAGACCCTATGTTCCCCAACATCTCTGGGAGGTTATTTGTGTCCTCCTTTGTGAAGACAGAACCAAAATATGTATTTAATTGGCCTGACATTTCTTTGTTCCCCATTATAAGTTCCCCTGATTCTGACTGCAAGGGACCTATGCTTGATTTCACTAATCTTTTTCTCTTCACTTATCTATAAAAGCTTTTACAGTCAGTTTTTATGTTCCCTGCAAGCTTACTCTCATATTCTATTTTCCCCTTCTTAATTAATCCCTTTGTCCTCCTTTGTTGAATCTTAAACTGCTCCCAATCCACAGGGTTGCTGTTTTTTCTGGCCAATTTATATGCCCTCTCCTTGGATCTTATGCTATCCCTAATTTCCCTTGTTAGCCACGGTTGAGTCACCCTTTTTGTTTTATTCTTATGCCAAACTGGGATGAACAAATTCTGTAGTTCGTCCATGCGGTCTTTGAATGTTTGCCATTGCCTATCCACCGTCAACCCTTTGAGTGACATTCCCCAATCAATCCTACCCAACTCGCACCTCATACCATCGTAGTTTCCTTTATTTAAATTCAGGACCCTAGTCTCTGAGTCAACTACTTCACTCTCCATCCTAATGAAGAATTCTATCATATTATGATCGCTCCGACCCAAGGTGCCTCGCACAACAAGATTGCTAATTAATCCTTTCTCATTGCATAATACCCAGTCTAAGATGGCCTGATCTCTGTTTGGTTCCTCGACATATTGGTCCAGGAAACCATCCCGTAAACACTCCAGGATTTCCTCCTCCATAGTATTGTTACTAATTTGGTTAGCCCAATCTATATGTAGATTAAAGTCACCCATGATGACTGCTGTACCCTTATTGCACGCTTCTCTAATTTCCCTTTTAATGCCATCCCCAACCTCCGCATTACTGTTTGGAGGTCTATATATCACTCCCACTAACGTTTTCTGCCCCTTGTTATTTCTCAGTTCAACCCATACAGATTCCACATCATCAGAGATAATATCCTTCCTTTCAATTGTGTTAATCCCCTCTTTAACCAGCAATGCTACCCCACCTCCCTTTCCTTTTTGCCTATCTTTCCTGAATATTGAGTACCCCTGGATATTAAGTTCCCAGTCTTGGCCACCCTGGAGCCATGTTTCGGTAATCCCAATCAAATCATATTCGTTTACCTCTATTTGTGCAGCTAATTCATCCACTGTTAACAGCATGACCTGACCCTGTGCTTACTTAACAGCATGACCTGACCCCGTGCTTACTTAACAGCAATTAGGCATTGCGACCTTAAAGAGACATGGCAGCAGAATAATGCAGTTGGGTGTCACACGGTACAATACTCCTGTCATTATAAAACGGTGACGATGAGCAATGCCACGGGAGGTCTTAGTTATTAATGTAAATCATATTGTCAATTGAAGAAATAAATAAAACTTTGATGCATTAAGAACATAAGAAATAGGAGCAGGAGTCGGCCATTCAGCCCCTGGAGCCTGCTCCGCCATTCAATAAGATCATGGCTGATCTTCCACCTCAACTCCACCTTCCCACCCGATCCCCATATCCCTTGGTATTATTTATACATGATAAAACTTTCTCTATTTGTACCAGGGCGAGCATTTCTTCTATAACTGGCCTGAATATCTCAGCCCAAGGGTGACAGGGGTCACTCATTTGCATATATTGGTGATATGTGTTGCAAATTATTGGTTTCAAGGCTGTGATCGGTGTTAGAAATTCGTCTCATCTTCTTCTTTCTGTGTTTTGTATCCATAGTTGTTCCTCCTGCTCCCCCTACAAAGATGATTTGGCCAACTCGCTCACCGACCCTTGTACTCTTCGCCATTACTCTCTTGTACCCGAGCTTCGTCGGCGCTGTGCCCCTCACAGAAGAGAGTTATGGGGAACACTCGCACCAGACCAAACCCAAAGAAAGCGGTCAGGTCCCTCACTCCCTACACGACCAAGGCGAGGTCCCATTCGCAGAAGACATGAAGACATCTGAAGGTCAGACTGAGAAGGCCAAGAGCTATCAGACCAGATCTGTGCCCGTCTCCCACCCCAGCGCCCCACATGAACCCAGCTACGACGACGATCTATTCAAAGACATAGACGCCAAGACATTGGCGGCGATTCTTCTGCAGGCTTTGAAGGTAGATGAAGACAAGCCTGAAGTTAAGGGGCAGGAGGAGGCAAGGCGTCACAGTGGGAGTGCCTTCTCCTCAATGGATCAGGGCTCACCAGAGCCCGTCTATCAGAAAGAAAAGAACGACTTAACCGAAAATGTAAAGAGCAGGACAAATGTGGGCAAGACACAGAGGAGCCACCTCTCCGAAGACCGCACGCCCGAAAGCAACACCTCAGATTGGACGGATGGGAAAGATGAAGGCTCCTTGACTCCTCAGAACATCGAGAAGTTGGAGTCCATGTTGCAGGAACTGGAGAAATACAGTGCAGCCACCAAACGGGAGAGGTCCAACACAGCCCAGCGGTCCTTGCCCAAATATAGCACTAAGGACGATGAGTCAAAGGAAAGTGATGTCTTGAGGGACCTGGCTGCCTTTGAAGAGCTGGTTGGACGGAAGCAGAAATTCTCTGACTATGAGGAAAGCGATGAAGATGTGAAGGACAGGATGAAATATCAGAGTGAGCCCGAAGGTGAAGACCTGGGCCGTCAGGACGCTGGGGAGGAAGACAGGAAGAACATGGAAGAAGAGAAGATGACTGATATGGCGTCAGACCTGCTGCTGCAGTATCTGCTGAAAGGGGAGGCCAGCGAAGAGGAGGAAAACGGGAAACACAGTTCAAAGGACAACAGGAAGAAGAGCCCCAGAGAGTCGGAGGAAGAGGTGGAAAGTGTCTCTGAGGAGAAGAGATCGGATGAAGATGAAGATGATGACATCGACCCCCAGACCATAGACAGGCTGATTGAGATCTCCAGCAAACTCCATCTGCCAGCGGATGATGTCATTGACATCATCAATGATGTGGAGAAGAAGAGGAAAGACTCAACAGAAAGGGTAGAAAGCAGGCACGGGGCACCTTCAAGGGACAGGTTCAAGTCTCCATCATCTCGTCCCGACTTAAGAGAAAGCAATTACTTGCCTCGCCACCGGGCAGAGAAGTCCAGGCACCATGGCAATGGCGAGATGACCCTCCAGGACCTGTTGGGTGCTGACAATGCCTTGGATTACGAAGGCATGCCGCTCTCCATTCCAAGAAGGTACCGCCCCAAGCAAAACGCGTACCCCAATTACATCCGCCCGCGGACCTACCAGCTACGCCACCGACCCTACTACTACCAGCCCCCACCCTCCGTCTTCAGGAACGAAGACTATTACGACGATGAGACGCAGGACAACGAGGAGGAACTGGAGAACTACATCGAGAAGATCTTGCTCAAGCACCCGGAGGTCTTCCAGTAGCGTGTGGGGGGGGGGGGAGACGAAACAAATCGACGATTCGTTCCTGTTCCTCTTTCTTCGTCTAAAGTACCTGTTGTTGAGGTTTGTGCATGAGCCAGGCAATGTGTCGGCACATCTCCTGACACTTTGTGCATGAAGACCCATTCGAAATACACGTATCCCATCAAACGTATTGTCCTGCCCACTATACTAGAAGAGAGAGAAGGCGATGGCAGAGCCGAAGTCTGATATTTTTGTACCATTATATATGGGCTGACTTTTAGTGACATAAAAGTGACATGCTGGGGCTGTCTCAAATCTTAAGAAGAACCACAATAGTCCCGTTAGAAGTGATGATGATGTTTCTGTGTGTGTGTGTGTGTGTGTGTGTGTGTATATATATATATTTTACTTATTATCACATCAAATGTTTCCACCCAGAAATGTAATAGGGATTGTCCCATGGGCACAATCAGTTAAAAGAGGGCTCAGGATGAGATGATGGGAGTGACTGCGCACCACAGGAGACAGCAGGTGAACGACACTGAAACTTGTGGCATAATTTCCAAAGGGGGGACATACATCACCCTGGGCAGGATCCAAATTCTTCCCCCAGATCTCCTAGAAGTTTTAAGAACATAAGAACATAAGAAATAGGAGCAGGAATAGGCCACTTGCCCCCTCGAGCCTGCTCCGCCATTTAATAAGATCATGGCTGATCTTGGGCTCAAAGCCACTTCCCTGCCCGCTCTCCACAACCCTTCACTCCCTTATCTTGCAAAAATCTGTCTATCTCCACTTGGAGAATGCATTCGCCATGTCATAGGATTACATAGGATTACATAGGATGTACGGCATTGAAACAGGCCATTCGGCCCAACCAGTCCATGCCGGCGTTTATGCTCCACTCGAGCCTCCTCCCGTCTTTCCTCATCTAACTCTCTCAGCATAACCCTCTATTCCCTTCTCCCTCATGTGCTTGGCTAGCCTCCCCTTAAATGCATCTATACTATTCGCTTCAACCACTCCCTGTGGTAGCGAGTTCCACATTCTCACCACTCTCTGGGTAAAGAAGTTTCTTCTGAATTCCCTATTGGATTTCTTGGTGACATTCCACACAGAGATTCGTACACCAATAACCAACACAATTATATTTTTTTTAATGCATCGTCCATTTCTCAAAGAGACGATCCCAGTAGAGGTTCTTTTGAGAACTCTTGGATTGATGTACTAATATTACTCAAAGACGACAGACGACAGTGTAGGGAGGATTCGACTCGGCTCCTGTGTGTTGCCACCCCTCACCTGTGCCAGTACGTAGTGAAGATTACCAGCACCCTGAAAGTTAAGGTGAAATCAAAAGAGTTGAAATAAATGGAGAGGGAGGGAGGGAGGGGGAAACTGCACGTTGTGTTCCATTGTAATATTCTCAAGTCTGCCAATATTGCTTCTTGGAGTGTACGCAAGTCTTGTTATCTATCTGAAGAAAAATACAAAGTCTTTTGATGTAGCAGCATCCGATGTCTTTTTGCATTTAATAAAAGTCAACGTTGTAAATAGCACAGCAGGGGAGGGGGTGAACGGTTGAGTACTAGTTTTGCTATGAATAAAAAGCAAATATTTTATTCAAAAGTAGTCTTTTTCTTCATCATCGATCGGGATGGTGGCGGCAGCTTGCTTATGCTGTAACACAGCAAAATATCAAAAATTCACTGGGTTGTTACATCGAATAGTACACCGTCCGCTGTGGGTTACACGGACCATAATGCACGGTCATAGAGTCATAACGGCACAGAAGGAGCCCATTCGGCCCATCGAGTCCGTGCCGGCTCTCTGTAGAGCAATCCAGTCGGTCCCGTTCCCCTGCCCTATCCCCGTAGCCCTGCAAGTTTATTTCCCTCAAGTGCCTATCCAGTCTCCCCTTGAAAACATTGAGTGTCTCCGCTTCCACCACTTCCGTCAGCAGCGAGTTCCAGGTCTTCACCACTCGCTGCGTAAAAAAGTTTTTCCTCACGTCCCCCCTGTATCTCTTGCCCAAAACCTTAAATCTGTGTCCCCTAGTCCTTGTACCATCAACTAATGGGAACAGCCTTTCCCCGTCTCTCAATACAGGAATATGCACAATGTAGACTCTGCTACAGACAGCGAAATGCGTAACATGGAATCTAACACCGACAGGAAACTGCCGACAGGAAACTGGCACAGGCAGGAAATGCACATCATGGAATCTGTCACATACAAGATAACAACAACAACAACTTGCATTAATATAGTGCCTTTAACGTAGTAAAACGTCCCAAGGCGCTGCACAGGCATGTTATAAGACAAAAAATTTGACACCGAGCCACATAAAGAGAAATTAGGGCAGGTGACCAAAAGCTTGGTCAAAGAGGTAGGTTTTAAGGAGCGTCTTAAAGGAGGAGAGAGAGGCGGAGAGGTTAAGGCAGGAATTCCAGAGCTTAGGGCCTGGGCAACAGAAGGCACGGCCGCCAATGGTTGAGCGATTATAATCAGGGATGCTCAAGAGGGCAGAATTAGAGGAGTGCAGATATCTCGGGGGTTGTGGGGCTGAAGGAGATTACAGAGATAGGAAGGGGCGAGGCCATGGAGGAATTTGAAAACAAGGATGAGAATTTTGCATATTATTAATGCATATTAATGCATATTATAGAAACGAGCACATTAACAAAAATTGCACAGTATAGAATTTGACACATCCAATAAAGTGCACAGTATAGAATGTAACTTACAGTGAAACTGCACAGGATGACATTCATACATCCAGGAAATGCACATTATGGAATCTGGCACAGGAAGGGAAATGCACATTAAAGAAACTGTTAGCACACAGGATAACGTGCAGTATAAATCTGTCACACACAGGATAACGTACATTATAAATCTGTCACAGAAAGACAGACTTGCATTTCTACAGCGCCTTTCACGACCACCGGACATCCCAAAGCGCTTTACCGCCAATGAAGTAGAGTCATAGGGGTAAAAATTCAGTTGGTTGCGCCTCCCGTTAGCGCCTTAAGAGGGCGCTAATGGGGCGCAAAGCCGCTAACGCCCGGGCGCAGCGATGTTTGCGCCGCTCGAGAACTTAACTTGAGATTGTGCGGCAGCGCTAAAACTTACCGCTGCGACCACCTGCGCGCGCAGATTGTGACGTCATTCCATGGTGCAACGCCCTTGTGGCGCCCCGGAGCAGAAATTGAGTGGCGCCCCCTGCCTTACCGCCTGGCGCATCCAACGACCAGAAGACTGGAACGCTATCAATCGCTGTGGGGCTGGGGGGGGGGGCGCTATTTAAAGGGGGCCTCTTCCTGTCTTTTATTGTTGGTGGCATTTTTGAACTACGCATTCTGAGAGAGAGAGGGAGAGACTTCTGGAGAGATTCAACGTTGTGGGAAGGAGTTTTGGGTACTGAGCAGCACTTTGCAGGTTCATTTTGATTTGCCATTCCTTGTATCGATTTAGCAGAGACTGTGGGAGCTGCACTCTGAGCTCTTTGCCTGGTACTCTCCATTGTTCTTTCCAGCACATTTGATGTGCAAGTCTCTCCAGGCCGAGATTCAAGGCTGCAATGAACAGGATGTGGATGGAAAGCAAGATTAACCATCCCCTTTAAGAACTGGCCCGTGCCATTGTGTGTGTGTTCCATTGCTGACTGACATTACATGAGCTTCGCCAGCGCTCTGAGTTAGCGCCTCACTCCTTGGCCTTTGCGCCTTAAGACAGGTGTGCAGCGCCTGCTTTAGCGCTCCACTCACCTCCCGGGGCGGTAAAAGTGAAGTTTCCAGTCAGTGCCGATAATTAGCGCCAGGCGCTAATATTTGCGTCCAGACGATATTTGCGCCCCAAATGGGGCGCGACCTAATTTCTACCCCATAGAGTCATAGAGTCAGAGTTATACAGCACAGAAAGAGGCCCTTCGGTCCATCGTGTCCGCGCCGGCCATCAAGCCCTGTCTATTCTAATCCCATTTTCCAGCACTTGGTCCGTAGCCTTGTATGCTATGGCGTTTCAAGTGCTCATCTAAATGCTTCTTGAATGTTGTGAGGGTTCCTGCCTCTACCACCCTTTCAGGCAGTGAGTTCCAGATTCCAACCACCCTCTGGGTGAAAAAGTTTTTCCTCAAATCCCCTCTAAACCTCCTGCCCCTTACCTTGAAACTATGCCCCCTAGTTATTGACCCCTCTACTAAGGGGAAAAGTTCCTTTCTATCTACCCTATCTATGCCCCTCATCATTTTGTACACCTCAATCAGGTCCCCCCTCAGCCTTCTCTGCTCTAAGGAAAACAACCCCAGCCTGTCCAGTCTCTCTTCATAGCTGAAGCGCTCCAGCCCAGGTAACATCCTGGTGAATCTCCTCTGCACCCTCTCCAAGGCAATCACATCCCTCCTATAGTGTGGCGACCAGAACTGCACACAGTATTCCATCTGTGGCCTAACTAGCATTTTGTACAGCTCCATCATAACCTCCCTGCTCTTATATTCTATGCCTCGGCTAATGAAGGCAAGTATCCAATATGCCTTTTTAACCACCTTATCTACCTGTCCTGCTGCCTTCAGGGATCTATGTACATGCACACCAAGGTCCCTCTGATCCTCTGTCCTTCCTAGGATCCTACCATTCATTGTGTATTCCCTTGCCTTGTTAGTCCTCCCAAAATGCATCACCTCACACTTTTCAGGGTTAAATTCCATTTGCCACTGTTCTGCCCATCTCACCATCCCGTCTATATCGTCCTGTAGCCTGAGGCTTCCCTCCTCGCTATTTACCACTCCACCAATTTTCATGTCATCTGCGAACTTACTGATCATACCTCCTACATTCATATCTAAATCATTAATGTACACTACAAACAGCAAAGGACCCAGCACCGATCCCTGCGGTACACCACTGGACACAGGCTTCCAGTCACAAAAACAACCTTCGACCATCACCCTCTGCCTCCTGCCACCAAGCCAATTTTGAATCCAATGTACCAAATTGCCCTGGATCCCATGGGCTCTTACCTTCTTGACCAGTCTCCCATGTGGGACTTTGTCAAATGCCTTACTGAAGTCCATGTAGACTACATCAACTGCACTACCCTCATCCACACACCTAGTCACCCTCTCGAAAAATTCAATCAAATTGGTCAGACATGATCTCCCCCTGACAAAGCCATGCTGACTATCCCTGATTAATCCCTGCTTCTCCAAGTGGAGACTAATTCTGTCCCTCAGAATTTTTTCCAATAATGTCCCTACCACTGATGTTAGGCTCACTGGCCTGTAATTCCCTGGTTTGTCCCTACTACCCTTCTTGAACAATGGTACTACGTTAGTTGTTCTCCAATCCTCTGGCACCTCGCCTGTGGCCAGAGAGGTTCTGAAAATTTGTGTCAGAGCCCCTGCAATCTCCTCCCTTGCCTCACACAGCAGCCTGGGATACATCCCGTCAGGGCCTGGGGATTTATCCACTTTTAATCCCGCTAAAACCGCTAGTACCTCCTCCCTCTCAATACTAATTTGTTCAAGTATATCACAATCCTTTTGAAGTGCAGTCACTGTTGTAATATTGGAAACACGGCAGGCAATTTGCGCACAGCAAGCTCCCACAAACAGCAATATGATAGTTACCAGATAATCAGTTTTTAGTGATGTTGGTTGAGGGATAAATATTGGCCCCAGGGCACCGGGGAGAACTCCCCCCTGCTCTTCTTCAAAATAGTGCCGTGGGATCTTTTACGTCCACCTGAGAGGGCAGACGGGGCCTCGGTTTAACGTCTCATCCGAAAGATGGCATTTCTGACAGTGCAGCACTCCCTCAGCACTGCACTGGAGTGTCAGCCTGGATTTTTGTGCTCAAGTCTCTGGAGTGGGACTTTGAACCCACGATCTCTGACTTAGAGGCGAGAGAGAGTGCTACCCACTGAGCCAGAGCTGACATAATGTGTCACACGTAGGCTGATGTACCGTATAAATCTGTCACAGAAAGGACAATAGACAATATCTACTCTGTCACACACAGGCTAGCACACAAACTGAGCTACTTTTTTTTTCATTCACTCACAGGTTGTGCGTACAGGCATTTATTGCCCATCCCTAATTGCCCTCGAGAAGGTGGTGGTGAGCCGCCTACTTGAACCGCTGCAGTCCGTGTGGTGCAGGCCATTTCAGAGGGGCAGTTAAGAGTCAATCACATTTGCTGTGGGTCTGTTGTCACCTATAGGCCAGACCGGGTAAGGACGGCAGATTTCCTTCCCTAAAGGGACATCAGTGAACCAGACGGGTTTTTACGACATGCTAGCTTTTTATTCCAGATTTGATTTAATTCACTGAATTTAAATTCCCCAGCTGCCGTGGTGGGATTTGATCTCGGGTCTCTGCATCACTCGGCCAATGCCATAGAATGATAGAATCATAGAAGATAGGAGCAGGAGTAGGCCATTCGGCCCCTCGAGCCTGCTCCGCCATTCAATGCGATCATGGCTGATCATCCAAATTCAGTGCCCTGTCCCTGCTTTCTCCCCATATCCCTTGATCCCTTTAGCCTTAAGAAATATATCCAACTCCTTCTTGAATCTATTTAACGAATTGGCCTCTACTGCCTTCTGTGGTAGAGAATTCCACAGGTTCACCACTCTCTGGGTGAAGAAATTCCTCCTCATTTCTGTCCTAAATGGCTTACCCCTTATGCCGACTGGATTACTACATTGGCCCAAGATTCCTGCATTTCAGCTCCTGATTTTAACCCAGAGTGGGAAACAGGCGTGGGAGGGTCCTAGGCAAGCGGATAACACCTCCCACCCACCCCCCATTGCTGGGGCAATTTTAACTCCAGAGCTTCATTTGCATAACCCCCCCACTGACCGGTGAATGAGAAGTCATTGGAGGTCGCTGACGGGGACCGAAGAAATTGTCCTCGGATTAGTCAGAAGGAGGAGGCTTTGGAAGGGCCTTGCGATTGGGAACGGCGGGGCGGGGTGGGGGGGTGGGGAAGCCCTGGGGCAGGGGACGCCTAAACATTCCTTTTGTGGGGACCTTAAGGAGCCACTCCTGTTCACCTGCCGGGAACGCCTCCACGATGGCTACCCACGCCCCCAACGTGGGTTAAAATAGCCGTCGGGTCCCGATGACATCATCGGCGCCGGATCTGCATATTTAAAGAAGCACGCCGCCAGATTCCAGCGGGCGTCCTTGCCGCCTGCTCAAGAGGAGCCGGGTAGAAGCCGAGACTGCGGGAAGGGAGCACGTCATCAGTCGGTAAGTGTCCTGGACGATGTTAACGGCTCGCCCTTGCCCCTTTCGTGCCTGCTCTAATGACGGGAGTAAAAAATCCTTCTCCGGAAAGCTAGTAATGGCTCCCGTACCAAACCCGGTCCGGCGACGCCTCAGATTTAGAATTCTCCTCCTCGTGTTCAAATCCCCCTTATGTCCTCGACCCCTCCCTATCTCTGTAACCTCCTACAACCCTCCAAGATCCCTGCGCTCCTCCAATTCAGGCCTCTTGCACATCCCGACTTTCATCGCCCCGCCATTGGCGGCCGTGCCTTCAGCTGCCTGGGCCCTAAGCTCTGGAATTCCCTCCCTAAACCTCTCCGCCTCTCTCTCCTCCTTTAAGACGCTCCTTAAAACCTACCTCTTTGACCAAGCTTTTGGTCACCTGCCCCAATATCTCCTTATGTGGCTCGATGTCAAATTTTTTGATAATCGCTCCTGTGAAGCGCCTTGGCACGTTTTATGACGTTAAATCTGCTATATAAATGCACGTTATTTTTCTTATTGTATTTAAATCCCTCCATGGATCATCCTGTGTCTGTGTCTGTTTTTTTATCCAGGCCTCGGGGGGGCTTTATTAAGTTAGATTTGGTGGCTGTTCATGTTGTAGATGTAAGAGGGGGTGTTTCCCCTGAGCATGTGGAGATGAGCGGGGCGATTACAGCCGATGAAGCACATTTGAAGTGTAGTCACTGTTGTAATGTAGGAAACACAGCAGCCAAATGCGTACAGCAAGATCCCACAAACAGCAATGAGAAATAATGGAAAGACTTGCAATTCTACAGCGCCTTTCACGACCGCCAGACGTCTCAAAGATCTTTACAGCCAGTGAAGTGCTTTTGAAGTGCAGTCACTGTTGTAAGATAGGAATCACGGCAGCCAATCTGCGCACAGCAAGCTCCCACAAACAACGATGTGATGATGACCAGATAATCTGTTTTTGTTATGTTGATTGAGGGATAAATATTGGCCCCAGGACACCGGGGAGAATCCCCCTGCTCTTCTTCAAAATACTGCCATGGGATCTTTTACGTCCACCTGAGAGCGCAGACGGGTCCTCAGGTTTAACGTCTCATCCGAAAGACGGCCCCTCTGACAGCGCCGCACTCCCTCAGTACTGCCCCTCCGACAGTGCGGCGCTCCCTCAGTACTGCCCCTCCGACAGTGCGGCACTCCCTCAGTACTGCCCCTCCGACAGTGCGGCGCTCCCTCAGTGCTGCCCCTCCGACAGTGCAGCGCTCCCTCAGTGCTGCCCCTCCGACAGTGCGGCGCTCCCTCAGTACCGCCCCTCCGACAGTGCGGCACTCCCTCAGTACTGCCCCTCCAACAGTGCGGTGCTCCCTCAGTACTGCCCCTCCGACAGTGCGGCGCTCCCTCAGTGCTGCCCCTCCGACAGTGCAGCGCTCTCTCAGTACTACCCCTCCGACAGTGTAGCGCTCTCTCAGTACTGCCCCTCCGACAGTGCAGCACTCCCTCAGTACTGCCCCTCTGACAATGCAGCACTCCCTCAGTAATGCCCCTCCGACAGTGCAGCGCTCTCTCAGTACTGCCCCTCCGACAGTGCAGCACTCCCTCACTACTGCCCCTCCGATAGTGCAGCACTCCCTCAGTACTGCCCCTCCGACAGTGCGGCACTCCCTCACTACTGCCCCTCCGATAGTGCAGCACTCCCTCAGTACTGCCCCTCCGACAGTGCGGCACTCCCTCACTACTGCCCCTCCGATAGTGCAGCACTCCCTCAGTACTGCCCCTCCGACAGTGCAGCGCTCCCTCAGTACTGCCCCTCTGACAGTGCGGCGCTCCCTCAGTACTGCCCCTCCAACAGTGCAGCGCTCCCTCAGTACTGCCCCTCCGACAGTGCGGCACTCCCTCAGTACTGCCCCTCCGACAGTGCGGCGCTCCCTCAGTACTGTCCCTCCGACAGTGCAGCGCTCCCTCAGTACTGCCCCTCCGACAGCGCGGCACTCCCTCAGTACTGCCCCTCCGACAGTGCGGCACTCCCTCACTACTGCCCCTCCGATAGTGCAGCGCTCCCTCAGTACTGCCCCTCCGACAGTGCAGCACTCCCTCAGTACTGTCCCTCCGACAGTGCAGCGCTCCCTCAGTACTGCCCCTCCGACAGTGCGGCACTCCCTCACTACTGCCCCTCCGACAGTGCAGCGCTCCCTCAGTACTGCCCCTCCGACAGTGCAGCACTCCCTCAGTACTGTCCCTCCGACAGTGCAGCGCTCCCTCAGTACTGCCCCTCCGACAGTGCAGCGCTCCCTCAGCATCGCACTGGAGTGTCAGCCTAGCTTTATGTGCTCAAGTCCGTGGAGTGAACCCACAACCTTCTGACTCAGAGGTGAGTGTGCTGCACCACTGGGCCACAGTGGACACGGATAATCTGGATTTTTTAGTGAAGGTGGTTGAGGGATATTGTCCAGGACACTGGGAAGAATAGAAAGACTTGCATTTCTATCGCACCTTTCACCACCTCAGGACATCCCAAAGCACTTTACAGCCAATGAAGTACCTTTGAAGTGTAGTCACTGTTGTAATGTAGGAAACACGGCAGCCAATTTGCGCACAGCAAGCTCCCACAAACAGCAATGTGATAATGAGACCAGATAATCGTATTTTATTGGTGGATGTTGATTGAGGGAAAATATATTGGCCCAGGACACCGGGGAGAACTTCCCCTGCTCTTCTTCCAATAGTGGCTGTGGGATCTTTTACGTCCACCTGAGGGGGCAGACGGGGCCTCGGTTTAACCTCTCATCCAACAGACAGTTCAATACTCCCTCAGCACTGCACTGGGGAGTGTCAGCCTGGATTATGTGCTCAAGTCTCTGGAGTGGGACTTGAACCCACGACCTTCATGTCTCAGAGGCGAAAGACTGGCACCCACTGAGTCACAGGCTGAAACGAGAATGGGATTGGCCCTCGCCAAGGAGATAACTCCCAGAGCTGAGACAGACACCGTGAGTTGTTGAGACTTTTGCTAATATCACACAGATAAAACGCAATTAGCAGCACACTCCTCCTAATTGGAAAGCTGTAGGTTTGAATGGTCGAGGGCAAAGATGTCTTGGTTCATTAGCATCTGATTGGGTCCATTTGTGCATTAAAGGATGGTGGAAAATGAGTAAAAGCTGATGTGTTTGATATATGCCTTGTAACTGATTTGTATTCCCTCACTTCACCTGACGAAGGAGCAGCGCTCCGAAAGCTCGTAATTTCAAATAAAACTGTTGGACTATAACCTGGTGTTGTGCGACTTCTCATTTTTGTCCACCCCAGTCCAACACCGGCATCTCCGCACTTTGATATAATCAGTTGGTATCTGGCTCAATCACTACTTGACGATATTTAGCTATCCTCAGAGAGTTCTGCAGGCCCAAAAAGCTGGACTGGATTTTAAATCAATGGGATTTCTCTCACCTTCCCCAATATAGACAGAGGATTTCTTTTGGCGGGGGGGTGGGCGGGGGGGGGGGGGGGGGGGGGGGGGTGGTTGTCCTGATGGATTAAGGAGGCCAGTTTTCCTGCCTCCCATTTTTGCCCCAGAGTACGTTGTCTGTGCCGGCCGACAAAGAGCTCTCCAGCCTAATCGCACTTTCCAGCTCTTGGTCCGTAGCCCTGTAGGTGACGGCACTTCAAGTGCATATCCAAGTACTTTTTAAATGCGATGAGGGTTTCTGCCTCTACCACCCTTTCGGGCAGTGAGTTCCAGACCCCCACCACCCTCTGGGTGAAAAATGTTCTCCTCAACTCCCCTCTAATCCTTCCACCAATTACTTTAAATCTGTGCCCCCTGGTTATTGACCTCTCTGCTAAGGGAAATAGGTCCTTCCTATCCACGCTATCTAGGCCCCTCATAATTTTATACACCTCAAATAAATCTCCCCTCAGCCTCCTCTGTTCCAAAGAAAACAACCCCAGCCTATCCAATCTTTCCTCATCGCTAAAATTCTCCAGTCCTGGCAACATCCTTGTAAATCTCCTCTCTAGTGCAAAGAAGCTTTAAAGTCTTATTTTCAACCTGCGCCCCCCTAGCAGAGTAGGGTTCGAACCCAAGCGGATGCAAGGCCATTAGGTCTTAAGTCCAACAACTTAACCACGCGGCCACCCTGGTATGACAGTGAAACTCCTGGTCTTATGCATTGTATCAACATGTCGTACGCACGTGCGCTCCTTCAATGTTACCGAAGGCGGACCACACTAACACTCGGTAGGGCGACGGTTATCTCGGTTCAAGAGCAACTTCATTCAACAACAACGCGCCTTTAAACGTAGTAAAATGCCCCCAATGCGCTTCAATGATTATCAGACAAAAATTTGACTCCGAGCCAGCATAAGGAGATATTAGAACAGATGACCAAAAGTTTGGTCAAAGAGGTCGGTTTTAAGGAGTATTAAAGGAGGAGAGAGAGGTAGAGAGGCGGAGAAGTTTAGGGAGGGAATTCCAGAGCTTGGGGCCCAGGCGGCTGAAGGCACGGCCGCCAATGGTGGAACGATTAAAATCGGGGATGTGCAAGAGGCCAGAATCGGAAGAGCGCAGAGATCTCGAAGGCTTGTAGGGCTGGAGGAGGCTACAGAGATAGGGAGGGGGCCGAGGCCATGGAGGGATTTGAAAACGAGGATGAGAATTTTAAAACTGAGGCATGGCCGGACCGGGAGCCAGTGTAGGTCAGCGAGCACAGGGGGTGATGGGCGAACGGGACTTGGTGCGAGGTAGGATATGGGCAGCAGAGTTTTGGATGAGCTCAAGTTTATGGAAGGTGGGAGATAGGAGGCCGGCCAGGAGAGCGTTGCAATAGTTCAGTCTAGAGGACATTCCAGAGTAGACAGAACACTGAGCCTGATGAGACACTCTTGGTACAATTAGGACACCTTTGACCACATCCTATTACATAGACAAAGAACATACGTACCCTTGTTGACATTGATGGGTCCTCTAACTCAACGTAAAAGGCACATTCTCTCCTTACCCCTTGCCACCATCCAGTACAGTGGGTGTCTCCCTTCTGCTGATCTTGTGTTCCGATTTTCATCAGCCCCCCCTGCAGGAATCACCCAGGCGCGAAGGGTCCTTCTGAATAACCAGACATCGCTAATGACCTGTTCATTGGTTGGGCATCTGAGGGAAACAACTTCCTGTCTTTCTGACTCAGAGGTGAGAGTGCTACCGAACTGAGCCAAGGCTGACAGTGATCCATCCTCTGTATCCAACCCCTGCTGTACCTGCCCTGGGAGTGTTTGATGGGACAGTGTAGAGGGAGCTTTACTCTGTATCTAACCCGTGCTGTACCTGCCCTGGGAGTGTTTGATGGGGACAGTGTAGAGGGAGCTTTACTCTGTATCTAACCCGTGCTGTACCTGCCCTGGGAGTGTTTGATGGGACAGTGTAGAGGGAGCTTTACTCTGTATCTAACCCGTGCTGTACCTGCCCTGGGAGTGTTTGATGGGACAGTGTAGAGGGAGCTTTACTCTGTATCTAACCCGTGCTGTACCTGCCCTGGGAGCGAATTTGCATAGGGTAAATAAGATCAGAGAAGTGAACAAGTGGCTCAAAGACTGGAGTGGGAGAAATGGGTTTCGATTTTCGATTTGTGGGGCACTGGCACCAGTACTAGGATAAGAGGGAGCTGTTCCATTTGGACGGCTTCACTTGAACCCGGCTGGAGTCCTGGCAAATCGAATAACTAGGGCTGTAGAGAGGGCTTTAAACTAAATAGTGGGGGGGAGGATCCAGGTGAGCGGGAAATAAAAAGTCAATGAGAAATGAGAAAGCAATAGAGCAGGCTAGAGATGGGGGAAATAATAACCAGTTTGACAGAAGGGACAGAATGTTTATTAATAAGAGTGCAACAGGAAAAAAAGGCCGAAACAAGGAAAAATGGTAAAAAGACAAATTTAAAAGCTCTATATCTGAATGCACACAGCATTCGTAAGAAGATAAATGAGTTGACGGCACAGATACAAATGGGCATGATCTGATCGCCATTACAGAGACGTGGTTGCAAGGCGACCAGGGCTGGGAACTGAATATTCCAGGGTATATGATAATTCGGAAGGATAGAAAGAAAGGAAAGGGAGGTGGGGTGGCTTTGTTGGTAAAGGATGGGATCAGTGCAGTGGTGAGAAGTGATATTGGCTCAGAGGATCAAGATGTAGAATCGGTTTGGGTGGAGATAAAAAATAATAAAGGGAAAAAGTCTCTTGTGGGCATAGTCTACAGGCCCCCAAACAGTAGCAATGCTGTTGAACAGAGTATAAATCAACAAATAATGGAGGCCTGTATAAAAGGTACAGTTAGAATCATGGGTAATTTTAATCTCCATATTGATTGGACAAGTCAAATTGGCCATGGTAGCCTGGAGGAGGAGTTCATAGAGTGCATCCGGGATGTTTTCCTGGAACAATATGTAATGGAACCAACCAGGGAGCAGGCTATCTTGGATCTGGTACTATGTAATGAGACAGAATTAATAAATGATCTCATAGTAAAGGATCCTCTAGGAAAGAGTGATCATAGCATGGTTGAATTTCAAATTCAGTTGGCGGGTGAGAAAGTTGTATCCCAAACCAGTGTCCTGATCTTAAACAAAGGCAATTATAATGGCATGAGGGCAGAACTGGCTCAAGTGGACTGGAAAAACAAATTAAAGGGTAAGGAAGTTGAAATGCAGTGGCGGACATTTAAGGAGATATTTCATAACTCTCAACAAAAATATATTCCAGTGAGAAAGAAAGATTTTAAGAGAAGGGAGCACCATCCATGGCTAACTAAGGAAGTAAAGGATGGTATCAAATTGAAAACGAAGGCATACAATGTTGCCAAGATTGGTGGGACACCAGAGGATTGGGAAATTTTTAAAAACCAGCAAAGGATGACTAAAAATATAATAAAGAGAGAGATGATGAATTATGAGAGTAAGCTGGCAAGAAACATTAAAACAGATAGTAAGAGCTTCTACAGGTATATAAGAAGGAAGAGGGTAGCTAAAGTAAATGTTGGTCCCTTAGAGGATGAGACTGGGGAATTAATAAGGGGGAACAGGGAAATGGCAGAGACTCTGAACAAATATTTTGCATCTGTCTTCACTGTAGAAGACACTAACAACATCCCAATAATGAATAATCAAGGGGCCACAGGGAGTGTGGAACTAAAGACAATCACTATCACTAAGGAAATAGTACTCGGTAAAATAATGGGATTAAAAGACGACAAGTCCCTTGGATCAGATGGCCTGCATCCCAGGGTCTTAAAAGAAGTGGATGCATTGGTTGCAATATGCCAAAATTCCCTGGACTCTGGAGAAGACCCAGCGGATTGGAAAACCACTAATGTAACACCCCTATTTAAGAAAGGAGGGAGACAGAAAGCAGGAAACTATAGACCAGTTAGCCTGACATCTGTCATTGGGAAAATGCTGGAGTCCTTCATTAAGGAAGCAGTAGCAGGGCATTTAGAAAAACATACTACAGTCAAACAGAGTCAGCATGGTTTTAGGAAAGGGAAATCATGTTTAACAAATTTGCTGTTCTTTGAGGATGTAACAAGCAGGGTGGACAAGGGTGAGCCAGTGGATGTGGTGTATTTGGATTTCCAGAAGGCATTCGATAAGGTGCCACATAAAAGGTTACTGCATAAGAGCTCACGGAGTTGGGGGTAATATATTAGCATGGATAGAGAATTGGCTAACAGAAAGCAGAGAGTCGGGATAAATGGGTCATTTTCTGGTTGGCAAACGGTAACTAGTGGGATGCCACAAGGATCGGCACTGGGGCCCCAACTATTTACAATCTAAATTAATGACTTGGATGAAGGGATCGAGTGTAATGTAGCCAAGTTTGCGGATGATACAAAGATAGGTGGGAAAGCAAGTTGTGCAGAGGACTCAAAGAATCTGCAAAGGGATATAGACAGGCCAGGTGAGTGGGCAAACATTTGGCAGATGGAGTATAATGTGGGAAAGTGCGAGGTTATCCACTTTGGCAGGAAAAATAAAAAAGCAAACTATTATTTAAATGGAGAGAGATTGCAAAATGCTACAGTTCAGAGGGACCTGGGGGTCCTTGTGCATGAAACACAAAAAGTTAGCATGCAGGTACAGCAAGTTATCAAAAAGGCAAATGGAATGTTGGCCTTTATTTCAAGGGGGTTGGAGTATAAAAGCAGGGAAGTCCTGCGATAACTGTACAAGGTATTGGTGAGACCACACCTTGAGTACTGCGTACAGTTTTGGTCTCCTTATTTAAGGAAGGATATATTTGCATTGGAGGCAGTTCAGAGACGATTCACTAGGTTCATTCCAGAGATGAGGGGATTGACTTATGAGGAAAGGTTGAGCAGGTTGGGCTTATACGCATTGGAATTTAGAAGAATGAGAGGTGATCTTATCAAAACATATAAGATACTGAGGGGGCTCGACAAGGTAGATGCAGAGAGGATGTTTCCCCTCGTGGGGGAATCTAGAACTCGGGGGCAGTCTCAGAATAAAGGGTCGCCCTTTTAGAACTGAGATAAGGAGGAACTTCTCTCAGAGGGTCGTAAATCTGTGGAATTCTCTGCCCCAGAGAGCCGTGGAGGCTGGGTCATTGAATACATTTAAAGTGGAGATAGACAGATTTTTGCAAGATAAGGGAGTAAAGGGTTATGGGGAGCAGGCTGGGAAGTGGCTTTGAGCCCAAGATCAGCCATGATCTTGTTGAATGGCGGAGCAGGCTCGAGGGGCCAAGTGGCCTATTCCTGCTCCTATTTCTTATGTTCTTATGTTTGATGGGACAGTGTAAAAGGGAGCTTTACTCTGTATCTAACCCGTACTGTACCTGCCCTGTGGGTGTTTGATGGGACAGTGTAGAGGGAGCTTTACTCTGTATCTAACCCGTTCAGTACCTGCCCTGGGAGCGTTTGATGGGACAGTGTAAAAGGGAGCTTTACTCTGTATCTAACTCGTGCAGTACCTGCCCTGGGAGTGTTTGATGGGACAGTGTAGAGGGCGCTTTACTCTGGATCTAACCTGTGCTGTACCTGCCCTGAGAGTGTTTGATGGGACAGTGTAGAGGGAGCTTTACTCTGGATCTAACCTGTGCTGTACCTGCCCTGGGAGTGTTTGATGGGACAGTGTAGAGGGCGCTTTACTCTGGATCTAACCTGTGCTGTACCTGCCCTGGGAGCATTTGATGAGACAGTGTAGAGGGCGCTTTACTCTGGATCTAACCCGTGCTGTACCTGCCCTGGGAGTGTTTGATGGGACAGTGTAGAGGGAGCTTTACTCTGTATCTAACCCGTGCTGTACCTGCCCTGGGAGAGTTTGATGGGACAGTGTAGAGGGAGCTTTACTCTGTATCTAACCCCATGCTGTACCTGCCCTGGGAGAGTTTGATGGGACAGTGTAGAGTGAGCTTTACTCTGTATCTAACCCGTGCTGTACCTGCACTGGGAGTGTTTGATGGGACAGTGTGGAGGGAGCTTTACTCTGTATCTAACCCGTGCTGTACCTGCCCTGGGAGTGTTTGATGGGACAGTGTAGAGGGAGCTTTACTCTGTATCTAACCCGTGCTGTACCTGCCCTGGGAGTGTTTGATGGGACAGTGTAGAGGGAGCTTTACTCTGTATCTAACCCGTGCTGTACCTGCCCTGGGAGTGTTTGATGGGACAGTGTAGAGGGAGATTTACTCTGTATCTAACCCGTGCTGTACCTGCCCTGGGAGTGTTTGATGGGACAGTGTAGAGGGAGCTTTATTCTGTATCTAACCCGTGCTGTACCTGCCCTGGGAGACAGGGATGAAGATACTGGGTGCTTGAAAGGAAAAATGCTCAATTTCAGAACTCCTGGATCCCTGAGCCTGCCGAACACAGAATTCAATAAATGAAGGAAGACGAGGGTTAAATGTGAATAAAGCCCGAGACACGTGGATTGTACCTGTTCAATGTTTAATAAATAAAAACTCACATTTCACAGATTTACATGGATACTCTCACTTCACAAATAATCCAAAAATAAACATTCAAAATTCTGATAAAGGAGGCGCGCGGTCTGAATCCAGCAAAAAGTCCCACATCATTCTGGGTGTGATTGAGTGCGGGATTTAAGCCCTCTCACTTCGAGCTGCCCCGTTTTCTTGTTGGAAGCTGTTGATTGATTCCTACAGCACAGGAGGCCATTCTGGTCAATCTCCTCTGCACCCTCTCCAAGGTCTTGACATCCTTCCTAAAGTGTGGTGGCCCACAATGACCACAATACTCCAGCTGGGGCCTAACCAGTGATTTTTTTTTAATAAAGGTTTAGCGTAAACTCCTTGATGGGGAGACATCTTGTGTTGTTGTCCGAATATGTTGGAAAGTGGAGGCAACAGACTGATGGGACAGCACAGGGTAACCAAGGCTAAACTGAGACAAGTGCATAAGAGGTCCATTCCTTCCCAACATTTACCGATAAGTGGGATTTCAGATAAAGTCAAACTCTCCCCTCTAAATGGACGAACAATCAGAAATTCGGCATCATTCACGTCTTACAAACAGGAGAAACAAGTGATTTTAAACAAAAATAATCAAGTTGTTTTATACAAATGAGAGATGCGCCACCATTTTGGAAGGTTACACAGCAGAGAGAGATCAGCGTGTGTGTGCGTGTATGACATGATTTACTGCCTCCCCCACCCCCCATTCCTCAATTAGTGATTTGATTAGTTAATCTGTGCGTGACTTGGGCAGGGGTGGGTGGGGGGGCAACTATAGGCCAATTCCAAGAAGGACGTGACCCTCGAGTCACACGCTACACCGTGGAGGAGGCTATTTTACCCCTCGCGGGGTTTGAAGGTTGACTTGCGAGGCGTGAAGCCTGGTTAGACCTTGAAGCAGATTATTGAAAGGTTTCGGACAAAGCAGAACATCCCAGGATTTGCCTTGTTGGCGTCGGAGCTTTGCGCCCTCACCTGTGACCTGCTGTACCGTAGCCAATAGTCCAAGATGGGAGAACATTATGCTACGGTATAACCCCATCCCAAGTCACAGGTGGAGCGCGCGTTGGGAGTCATCGGGTCCTGCCCCAAAGTCTAATGGTATTGGGGCATTGCTGTATGACTCCTGATGCGCTATACAACATATCACAGGAACGGGCGTCTCCCTTCAAGTCAATGGGTTTGAAACCGGGTCCCACTGCGCAATGGACGCGTGTCTGTGCTACGGTCCAAGGAAGCAAGCCCCTCACCAAGCCTCGTGCCCCCCCCACCCCATCTAAAAATGGCGGCCAGCCTGCGTGTCAAAGATGCAAAACGCCATCACGCAAAACATCCATCGGGGATCGAACGCACGCTGATCCAAGTCCCTCCCTCCCACCCACCGGAGAAAATAAAACATCGAAATCATTCAATTGTTATTTAACCAATTTGAAAACGGCAAAACCCAGTATTGCCTGTGAATACGCACACACACACACACGGGCTACAGTCACCCTCATTGTTACAAGGCAGTCAGACCAAACCCCGGGGAAAACAGGTGTAAATTCACCATCGCGAGCACCTTGCCAATCACTGCAATGAAGGGGGGGGGGGGGCACCTCTATAGTGAAGAGTCTTCGATTCCAGAATCTGTGGAACACCAGCTGAATGAAAACACTACATCTCCCTTCCTTCCCTTTTTCGCATCAAATATGTATCCTTGCGAAGATTTCGATCTGTCTGTTATTTAAAAATCTTGTGTAAGATGCACACTTCCAGTCACACTTTTGCCATTGATTTTGCTGTCAACTGTGCTGGTGTAGTGCCCGGCTCTGCTCACCAGGTGGCGCTGGCTGTGGGAGGCTCTCCCCCCCCCCCACCCCCCCACCCCCGCCACCCAACTCCATCGCCATCTGGCCCAGGAAATAAAACTCCACAAGGCCACACCATGGGAGATCTCCGAAAATATATATAAAGATAGATAGATATCCGCCGTCACCAATATTACTGAGGGACGAGAAACCCCCAGGGGAAGGGGGTAGGGGGGGGGGGGGAGGGAGCACCCAGCTCGGCAGGAATTCCTGCATTCCGCAGGGAAGCGGCTCGCCGTCGGTCCCGGAAACGGACCCCGGCCCCAACCGAAGGGAAACCACGGAAACGTCGCGCAACTGTGAAATGGCTTCCATGGTTCCTCGACGCTCCCGGGAACATAATTGCAGGAAAATAAAAGTGTTTCTGGCACAAGCCTCTTCGGTTATAATGGGAGCACTGGGTTCAGAGTGGAAAGTCTTGCGCGTCTGTCTGTAATAAAGACTCCAGCCCTGGTTTTACATCCATCTCCCCCACCTCCCCCACCCCTCAACTACCCACTCCCAATAAATAGTCCAGTCCCGGTTTTACATCCATCCCCCCAACAAAGACTGATTCTACACCCACTCCCCATTAAACGTTAATTCATTAGATCCCGCTTTGTCTAGCTGCAGTGCTAAGCATAGTGTGGGGTTCGAACTCTTCTTGCCCCCGCCGAGTTAAAGGAAACCCGCAGGCCACAGGCTGAGCGAGAGGAAATTCAGGGTGCAAAGTTCGATCCTTTATTTCAGACAGATGGCGACTCCACATGATCAATAGTACGCAGATAGTGTTTTTATTTGCCCCCCCCACCCACACCCCCATCACCACCCCCCCCAGTCGAGCGAGACCTCCCCTCTAAATGCAGCCACGTGCTGGTCTGTCGAGCTAAGCCAGTCCCATCTCCTCTAGGACACTGCGGGGTGACTCGTCGTCCTGGAGAGAGGGAAACACAAATCAAATGAAACCTCGTGTCAGTGCTAAAATCTCGAGGAGATCGCAAAAGCGCAACTCGCGCAATTAAAGGGGTTCAATGTTTTCTTTTAACAAATGTCACGTATTAATTGCATGCCCATCAAAAAACCACTTCTCAATCAATCATGATTAAAAAGCACAAACTAGCCGCGAGGTATAAAACGGAGCCAAGAGACGGGGAGGGAGAGAGGGAGGGGGAGGGGGGAGGGGGAGGGGGGGGGGAGAAGGAGAGGGGGAGAGGGAGGAGAGAGAGAGAGAGAGAGAGCCAGAGGAGGACACAGAAAGATCGGGGGGGGGTGAAAGTGGTCTTGGGCGATAGCGAACTGCCCGCCCGAGGTTCTTTCCCGTTCACTTTAGAAGGGACCTTGCTTGCAGCCCGCCTGTACATCCGCTTCTCCATGTACCCACATTCCCCACCCACCCACATTCCCCACCCCGAGCTCCTAGTCAGATAACAACACAACATAGGAGCAGGAGTCGGCCGTACGGCCCCCCTCAAACCTGCTCTGCCATTCAATAAGATCATGGCTGAACTTCGACCTCAACTCCACTTTCCCGCCCTGTCCCCATATCCCTCGATTCCCCATGAGTCCAAAAATCTATCGATCTCAGCCTTGAATATACTCATCGCCCGAGCATCCACAGCCCTCTGGGGTAGAGAACTCCAAAGATTCACAACCCTCGGAGTGAAGGAAGTTCTCCCCATCTCAGTCCTAAATGTATGCCTGGATGTGGTGTGTTGTGGCCTGGGAGTCAGTAACATTCCCTCTCCCTTTCCTCGTTCTTCAGCTAAAACAAATAATGCTGAGGGAATGGGATTAATAGGCAGTGCAATCCCAGCTTCCACACCGCAAGTGGAAGAGTCCCGTTCAAATAGAGCCGTCGCTCCTATAGTCTGATCTTCGTTCCTGGTCTTCGCTTGCTACCTGCCCTATAGGGGGATGATTGAAGCAAGGAGCCAAGCCTGTGAGAAACGACGCCACAGACCCCTCCCCATCAAGGGAGGAATTTTTTGTAGGTCTCCGACTGAGAGGGAGTGGGATATCAGACTGTTGCAGTGAGGGGTGTGTTATACAGAGGCTGTTTTAAAAAAAAAATCATTCCTGGGATGTGGGCGTCGCTGGCGTTTATTGCCCATCCCGAATTGCCCTTGAGAAGGTGATGGGGAGCTACCTTCTTGAACCGCTGCAGTCCGTGTGGTGAAGGTGCTCCCACAGTGCTGTTAGGGAGGGAGTTCCAGGATTTTGACCCAGCAATGATGAGGGATCGGCCAATATACTTCCAAGTCAGGATGGTGTGTGACTTGGAGGGGAACTTGGAGGTGGTGGTGTTCCCGTGCGCCTGCTGCCCTTGTCCTTCTAGGTGGAAGAGGTCACGGGTTTGGGAGGTGCTGTCGAAGAAGCCTTGGCGAGTTGCTGCAGGACATCTTGTAGATGGTGCACACTGCAGCCACGGTGCGCCTGTGGTGGAGGGAGTGAATGTTTAAGGTGGTGGATGGGGTGCCAATCAAGCGGGCTGCTTTGTCCTGGATGGTGTCGAGCTTCTTGAGTGTTGTTGGAGCTGCACTCATCCAGGCAAGTGGAGAGTATTCCATCACACTCCTTACTTGTGCCTTGTAGATGGTGGAAAGGCTTTGGGGAGTCAGGAGGTGAGACACTCACCACAGAATAACCAGCCTCTGACCTGCTCTTTAAGCCACAGTATTTTTATGGCTGGTCCCTCCACCACCGGCGCACCGTGGTGTAGTTAATGGTGACCCCCCCCCCCCCAACCCAAGGATGTTGATGGTGGGGTATTCGGCGATGGTAATGCTGTTGAATGTTAAGGGGTGGTAGTTCGGCTCTCACTTGTTGGAGACAGTCATTGCCTGGCTCTTGTGTGGCACAAATGTTACTGCATGTTATAAACGTTATAAATTATATCTATTATAGATTCCTATATCCCCAATTATAATGGAAACTTCCTGTGTGAACCTGTCACACTGTAATGACTATCTTCCCCCACCTAAAGAGGACGTTCAACAGTGCCACCACTGGTGGGAGGGTATAATTACAGCTTGTATGGGCAATTTCCATTATAAATGTGGTTGTTTGAAGTTATAATGGAAATATAAAAACAAAAACAGATTGCATGACTTTACAATGGGGACTGAATTATCCTGTGCTCCCTGGACCAATTAACCACCTCCCGTTAACCCCTTCCCCCTGAAAACTACAACTGATCTTCATTCCCCTCGTGAAGCAACATTGGAGAGCAGCTTTACTGAAAATCTTCTTCATCTCTTGCGTCAGCGTTTAACACTGAAACCGCTGACAAAAACCTAGAATGGAAATCCTGTATGTAAACAGTTGCCCGTCACAGTGTCGTTGCCGTCGCTGGCCAGTAGGTGGCTCTATGAGGCGGGCTTCTGAAGTCCCTCTCCTAACGCTGCCCTCGTTTATTAAAAAAAATTCAACCGGCTGGTAGTTAAAATATTCTATTGGCGAGAATCAAACAATGCACATTATACCATCAGGGATTAGGTATTAAATGAGGAATTAACACACTTTCCTTGTTATAGACTGACAAACTGGTTTAACTCAGAACTTTTAATGCTCATATGGCATGCTAGGAGTACCACACGTCATTAATCTATGGATTAAACAACAAATATAAAGCTCTCCCACTAGCTCCGCCTGTTTATGCTGTGAACACTAATAGAATCTTTTTTTTTAATATAGAAGATTAATAAGATGATTAAAGGATTTGATTGGGTAGATAGAGAGAAACTATTTCCTCTGGTGGGGGGAGTCCAAACCTTAAAATTAGAGCCAGGCTGTTTAGGAAGCACTTCTTCACACAAAGGGTAGTGGAGGTTCGGAACTCTCTGCACCCCCCCCCCCGCAAAAGCTGTCGAGGCTGGGGGTCAATTGAAAAGTTCAAAACTGAGATTAATTCGATTTTTATTAGGCAAGGGTATTTTACGGGTTACGGAACCAAGGCGGGTAGATGGAGTTAGGCCACCGATCAGCCGTGATCTGATTGAATGACGGAACGGGCTTGAGGGGCCGAATGGCCTACTCCTGTTCAACGTTCCCGCGCAGCCCGGGGCTGGCTTTTCAAATGTGCAATTTCGCGCAGAAACTTTGAATGGGCCGCACAACCCAAAAAAAATGAGGGAGAACATTGCTCCTGTGCCTATGTTCCTACCACCAAGTCGCACAGAATGGCGGAGTTCAAGGTTAAAAGGTTCAGGGTTCAAGGTTCAACTCCCAGCTGGGGCCGTGTTAGTTGGTCTCCCTATCAATAGTGGTAGAACCAGAGGACACGGCCTGTGCTTGAAGGGGGGGGGGGGTGTAATCTGCGGAACCACTTCAGTGAGTGAGTGGTCAATCTATGGAACGGGCTCCCGAGGGAGACGCTGGAAGCAGTTAGTATTGATCCATTCAAATGAAAATTAGATAGATTTCTTGAAGAAAAATAACACTTTGGGAGACAGTACGGGAGTAATTTGAGACGTGAGGTGTGGTGAGTGTTGCGTGCTCAGGGAGGAAACAGGTGACTTTGGACCTCTGGTTCCCAAAGCTCTCCACCGCTGGGAGTTGCCTCGCCTCCTGTCTGTGGGTCTGTTGTAGACTAAATGAGAGAGATTGATTGCCATGATTGGTCAACAACTCCATTGTCGTTGTATCGTGCGAGTACCAGGATGGTGGAAGGCCGACTAGACGGGATTCGGTCTTTTCTCGTTGGGCACTTCTGATAGATACGGGAACGGTAGCATTGTGGTAATGTCACTGGGCTAGTAATCCCCTCCCGCGGACCAGCCACATAAATGCTGTGGCAACAAGAGCAGGTCAGAGGCTGGGTATTCTGCGGCGAGTGTCTCATCTCCTGACTCCCCAAAGCCTTTCCACCATCTACAAGGCACAAGTCAGGAGTGTGATGGAATACTCTCCACTTGCCTGGATGAGTGCAGCTCCAACAACACTCAAGAAGCTCGACACCATCCAGGACAAAGCAGCCCACTCGATCGACACCCCATCCACCACCTTAAACATTCACTCCCTCCACCACCGGCGCACCGTGGCTGCAGTGTGTACCATCAACACGATGCACTGCAGCAACTCGCCAAGGCTTCTTCGGCAGCACCCCCCAAACCCGCGACCTCTTCCACCTGGAAGGTCAAGGGCAGCAGGCGCATGGGAACACCACCACCTCCAAGTTCCCCTCCAAGTTACACACCACCCCGACTTGGAAATATATCGGCCGATCCTTCGTCGTCGCTGGGTCAAAATCCTGGAACTCCCTCCCTAACAGCACTGTGGGAGCACCTTCACCACACGGACTGCAGCGGTTCAAGAAGGTGGCTCACCACCACCTTCTCAAGGGCAATTAGGGATGGGCAATAAATGCTGGCCTTGCCAGCGACGCCCACATCCCAGGAACAAATGAAAAAAAGCCACACA
The DNA here is from genome assembly GCA_030390025.1 of Squalus acanthias. Taxonomy (NCBI): domain Eukaryota; kingdom Metazoa; phylum Chordata; class Chondrichthyes; order Squaliformes; family Squalidae; genus Squalus; species Squalus acanthias. Next base: position 2,564,984 of record JASTWF010000045.1, read on the forward strand.
AACCGTCCAATGACAACAAGAGACCCTTCTTTAGAACTCGGAACGAAAGCTGCCTTCTCTCTCTCTCTCTCTAGATGCTGACAGATCTGAAGTGCATTTCCAGCTCTCTCGGATTTCTTTTCTCGACCATCTGCGGTTTGCTGACCTGCTTTATGATTCACTCAACTGACCTGCAGTCTTTGTCACCGCCAGCCAAGTGTCCAGCCCTTATTACGCACTAGCCCAAACGGTGCGTGCGAAAAGGAACGGAAGAAACTGCACTGCGCTTAAAAACAGCCATTCCAAGGCCTCCTGGGTTACGTTGGAGCTCGGTCTGTGTGCTCCCCTGCCTTCGGTTGCAGAAAAGCGGAAGAAATGGCTCTTGGAAAACTTTAAAAAAAGGACTTTAAAACACGGCTTTTTAGGCATTCTGCTACGGTCTGAAGAAAATAAGAACGTAAGAAATAGGAGCAGGAGTAGGCCATTCGGCCCTTCGAGCCTGCTCCGCCATTCAATGAGATCATGGCTTTGGTACTGGGTAATGAACCGGGCCAAGTGTTTGATTTGTATGTGGGAGAGCACTTTGGAGATAGTGACCACAATTCGGTAACTTTCACTATTGCAATGGAGAGGGATAGGGCCATACGGCAGGACAGGGTTTATAATTGGGGGAGGGGTAATTATGATGCGATTAGGCAAGAATTAGGGAGTATAAGATGGGAACAGAAACTATCAGGGAAAGGCACAAACGAAAAGTGGAGCTTTTTCATGGAGCAATTACTGCGTGTCCTTGATAGGTATGTCCCTGTCAGGCAGGGAGGAAATGGCCGAGTGAGAGAACCATGGTTCACAAAAGAGGTTGAATGTCTAGTCAAGAGGAAAAAGGAAGCGTATGTAAGGATGAGAAAACAAGGTTCAGTTGGGTCGATTGAGGGGTACAAGGTAGCAAGGAATGAGCTAAAAAAAGAGCTTAGGAGAGCTAGGAGGGGGCATGAGAAGTCCTTGGCGGGTCGGATCAAGAAAAACCCCAAGGCTTTTTACTCTTATGTGAGAAATAAAAGAATGACCAGGGTGAGGGTAGGGCCGGTCAAGGACAGTAGTGGGAACTTGTGCATGGAGTCAGAAGAGATAGGAGAGGTGATGAATGAATACTTTTCGTCAGTGTTCACCGAGGAGAGGGGCCATGTTCTTGAGGATGAGAGTGTGATAAAGGTGGATAGGCTGGAGGTGGTAGTTGTTCTGAGGGAAGATGTTTTAGCAATTTTGAAGAACTTGAGGGTCGATAAGTCCCCTGGGCCAGATGGGGTATATCCTAGGATTCTTTGGGAGGCAAGGGAGGAGATTGCAGAGCCTCTGGCTTTGATCTTTGGGTCCTCACTGTCCACGGGGATGGTGCCAGAGGACTGGAGAGTGGCGAATGTTGTTCCTCTCTTCAAGAAAGGAAATAGGAATGACCCTGGTAATTATAGGCCAGTTAGTCTTACTTCGGTGGTTGGTAAGATAATGGAAAAGGTCCTGAGGGATAGGATTTATGACCATTTGGAAAGGGGCAACTTAATCAGGGATAGTCAACACGGATTCGTGAAGGGTAAGTCTTGCCTAACAAATTTGATTGAATTCTTTGAGGAGGTAACTAAGTGTGTAGATGAAGGTAGAGCAGTTGATGTCGTATACATGGATTTTAGTAAGGCGTTTGATAAGGTTCCCCATGGTCGTCTCATGAAGAAAGTAAGGAGTTGTGGGATAGAGGGAAATTTGGCCGATTGGATAAGTAACTGGCTATCTCATAGAAGGCAGAGGGTGGTGGTGGATGGAACATTTTCGGACTGGAGACCAGTTACCAGCGGTGTGCCACAGGGGTCGGTGCTGGGTCCTCTGCTGTTTGTGATTTTTATCGATGACTTGGAGGAGGGGACTGAAGGGTGGATCAGTAAATTTGCTGATGACACCAAGATTGGTGGAGTAGTGGATGAGGTGGAGGGCAGTTGTAGGCTGCAAAGAGACATTGATAGGATGCAGAGCTGGGCCGAAAAATGGCAGATGGAATTTAACCCTGATAAGTGCGAGGTGATTCATTTTGGTAGGGCAAATTTGAATAAGGATTACAGGGTCAACGGCAGGGTTCTGAGGAACGTGGAGGAGCAGAGGGATCTGGGGGTTCATATCCACAGATCTCTGAAGGTTGCCACTCAAGGGATAGAGCAGTAAAGAAGGCCTATGGTGTGTTGGCGTTTATTAACAGAGGGTTTGAGTTTAAGAACCGTGAGGTTATGCTGCAACTGTACAGGACCTTGGTGAGACCACATTTGGAATATTGTGTGCAGTTCTGGTCACCTCACTATAGGAAGGACGTGGAAGCATTGGAAAGAGTGCAAAGGAGATTTACCAGGATGCTGCCTGGTTTGGGGGGGAGGTCTTATGAGGAAAGATTGAGGGAGTTGGGGCTTTTCTCTTTAGAGCGGAGGAGGATGAGAGGCGACTTAATAGAGGTTTATAAGATGATGAGGGGGATAGATAGAGTGGATGTTCAGAGACTATTTCCTCGGGTAGAGGCAGCTGTTACAAGGGGGCATAACTATAAGGTGCATGGGGGGAGATATAGAAGGGATGTCCGAGGTAGATTCTTTACTCAGAGAGTGGTTGGGGTGTGGAATGGACTGCCTGCTGTGATAGTGGAGTCGGACACTTTAGGAACTTTCAAGCGGTTATTGGATAAGCACATGGAGCACACCAGAGTGATAGGGAGTGTGATAGCTTGATCTTTGTCTCGGACAATGCTCGGCACAACATCGAGGGCCGAAGGGCCTGTACTGTGCTATACTGTTCTATGGCTGATCTTCTACCTCAACTCCATTCACCGTCCCTATCGCCATATCCCTTGATGCCCTTACCAGTCAGAAATCTATCGACTTCTGTTTTGAATATACCCAATGACTGAGCCTCCACAGCCCTCTGGGGTAGAGAATTCCAAAGATTCACCACCCTCTGTGTGAAGAAATTTCTTCTCATCTCAGTCCTGAATGGCCTACCCTTTATCTTGAGGCTGTGTCCCCTGGTTCTAGACTCCCCCAGCCAAGGGAAATATTCTCCCAGCATCCATCCTATCAAGCCCTGTAATCATTTTGTATGCTTCAATCAGATCCCCTCTCACTCTTCTGAATTCAAGAGAATACAGGCCTAGTTTACTCAATCTCTTCTCATACGACAGTCCCGCCATCCCAGGAATCAATCTCGTGAACCTTCGCTGCACTCCCTCTATGGCAAGTATATCCTTCCTTAGGTAAGGAGACCAAAATTGTACACAGTACTCCAGGTGTGGTCTCACCAAGGCCCTACATAATTGGAGTAAGACTTCTTTACTCCTGTACTCAAATCCTCTTGTAATGAAGGCCAGCATACCATTTGCCTTCCTAATGGCTTGCTGCACCTGCACATTCACTTTCAGTGACTCATGTACAAGGACACTCGGGTCCCTTTGAGCATCTGCATTCCCCAATCTTTCACCATTTAGGAAATACTCTGCCTTTCTGTTTTTTCTACCAAAGTGGATAACTTCACATTTATCCACATTAAATTCCATCTGCCATGTTCTCGCCCACTCACTGAGCCTGTCGAGATCCCCTTGAAGCCTCTTCACATCCTCTTTGCAACTGACACTGCCACCTAGCTTTGTATCATCAGCAAATTTGGAAATGTTACATTTAGTCCCCTCATCCAAATCATTGATATAGATTGTGAATAGCTGGGGCCCAAGCACCGATCCTTGCAGTACCCCACTAGTCATAGCCTGCCATCCTGAAAAAGACCTGTTTATCCCTACTCTTTGTTTTCTATCTGTTAACCAATTCTCAATCCATGCTAGTATATTACCCTCAATTCCATGTGCCCTAATTTTGTTCACCAACCTCTTGTGTGGGACCTTATTGAAGGCCTTCTGAAAATCCAAATACACCACATCTGCCGGTTCCCCTTTGTCTACTCCACTAGTTACATCCTCAAAGAACTCCAATAGGTTTATCAAACAGGATTTCCCTTTCATAAATCCATATTGACTATTAGTTTTTAAGTGCCCAGTTATTGCAGCCTTTATAATAGATTCCAGCATTTTCCCAACTACTGATGTGAGGCTAACAGGTCTATAGTTCCCCGTTTTCTCTCTCCCTCCTTTCTTAAATAGCGGGGTTACATTTGCTATCCTTCAATCTGCAGGAGCCGTTCCAGAATCTATAGAATTTTGGAAGATGACAACCAATGCGTCCACTATTCCAATGGCCACCTCTTTCAAAACCCTAGGATGTAGGTCATCCGGTCCTTGAGATTTATCGACTTTTAGTCCCATCAATTTTGCTAGTACTGTTTGTTTTTTACTAATAATAATTTCTTTAAGTTCCTCATTCTCATCACACCCTTGGTTTTCTCGTATTTCTGGGAGGTTTTTTGTGTCTTCCTCCGTGAAGACAGAAACAAAGTATTTATTTAATTTCTCTGTCATTTCCTCATTCCCCATTAAATTCTCCCGTCTCTGACTGTAAAGGACCTACATTTACCTTCACCAGTCTTTTCCTTTTCACATACCTATAGAAGCTTTTACAATCCGTTTTTATATTTTTCGCTAATTTGTGCTCATATTCCATTTTCCCTTCTTTATCAATTTCTTGGTCCCCCTTTGCTGATTTCTAAAAAGATCCCAATCCTCAGGCTGACCGCTTTTACTGGCAACTTTATAAGCTTCCTCCTTTGACTTAATACTAGCTTTAATTTCTTTTGTTAGCCATGGTTGGATCACTTCTCCTTTTGGGTTTTTATGCCCTAGAGGAATATATGTTTGTTGCAAATTATGCATTATTTCCTTGAATATTAGCCATTGTATGTCCACCTTCATACCTTTTAGTGTAGTCTCCCAATCTACCATGGCCAACTTGTCCCTCATACCCTTGTAGTTTCCGCTGTTTAGATTGAAGGCCTTAGTTTCAGATTGGACTATACATCACTCTCAAGCTTAATGTAAAATTCAATCATATTGTGGTCACTTGTCCCTAAAGGCCCCTTTACCACAAGATTATTGATTAGCCCTTTCTCATTACACAGTACCAGATCCAGAATAGCCTGTTCCCTGGTTGGTTCCTCCACATACTGATCCAGGAAACCATCTCGCATGCATTCCAAGAATTCGTCCTCCACACCATTAGTGGTAATTTGATTTGCTCAGTCAATATGTAGATTAAAGTCCCCATGATTACCGTATTGCCCTTGTTACATGCACTTCTAATCTCTTGATTGATACTGTGCCCTACATTACCATTACTGTTTGGTGGCCTATACACAACTCCCACCAATGTTTTCCGCCTTTTGCTGTTTCTTAGCTCCACCCAAACTGATTCCAGTTCTACATCACGATCTGCCAAGCCAAGATCTTTTATCTCTACCGTACCGATCTCATCCCTTAATAACAGCGCTACGCCACCTCCTTTTCCTTTTTGTCTGTCCTTCCTAAATGTTGAGTACCCTGGAACATTCAGTTCCCAGCTTTGGTTGCCCTGCAACCATGTCTGTGTAATGGCAATTACATCATACCCATTTACTTCTATTAGTGCCATTAATTCATCCACCTTGTTGCGAATGCTGCGTGCATTTAGATAAAGTGCCTTCAACTGTGCCTGTCTAATATTTTTCTGCACTTTGACCCTCTTTACCGTTGGCCTTTGTTTCTGCTCCCTACTAGTTTTGCTGACTACTTTTCTAACTTGCACTTCCAGCTTTGTTTCCTCTCCGTTCTGGACCAACACTTAGGTCCCCAGCCCCCCTGACAAACTAGTTTAAATCCTTCCCAACAGCACTAGCAAACCCCCCTGCGAGGGGGTGAGAGAATTGAACGAGACCCGCGGGAGGGGAGGGGATGCACAGGGTGCTGTTCCAGTCTAGCGGGAGGTTGCTATAATCCACAGAGACAAGATTCTGTCATTTTAAGGGTGACTCAACGAGTTGGTTAATTAAATCCCCCCCCTCCCCCATCACAACTATAATTCTATTGGGATGGGCGGGGGGGTGGTGAGGATATTGAGTGGCCAAATCTGGTTAGACACATTTTTGGAGGTTTCATCACATGACCTCCGGATCATGTGCCAGTCACACAAGATGTGTGGCGGAGATCACCTTGTGCAGGAGGCAGGCTCTGCATAGCGTTATCGGGCCCAGGGCGATTCTCCTGGACTAGTTTCGATCGACTAAGGGGGTCGGAGAGGAATTTCCCAGATTTTCTTCACCAAATTTTTTTTCCCTTCCCCCGGGATCTGGAACGCTCGACCTGAAGCGGTGGTGGAAGCTGATTCCATCAATAATTTTTTTTAAAGGGAGTTGGACAGGTACTGGAGGATGAGGAACTTACAGGGTTACGGACACAAAGCAGGGGGTGTGGGACTCAGCACGGCTGCTCTTTCAGAGAGCCAGCACAGGCACGACGGGCCGAATGGCCTCCTTCTGTGCTGCAAGTTTCTTTGATTCTATGAAATTTTTCAATGTTTCTTTTTTTAAAAACGCCTCTCCCAGGAGATTGCATGGTTTTAGTTGGGGTGCGGAGACTACATTTATTTTGGCAGTACCAGCATTTATTGCCCATCCCTAGTTGCCCTCGAGAAGGTGGTGGTGAGCCGCCTTCTTGAACCGCTGCAGTCCCTGTAGTGAAGGTGCTCCCACAGTGCTGTTAGGGAGGGAGTTCCAGGATTTTGACCCAGCGACGATGAAGGAACGGGCAATTTAATTCCAAGTCAGGATGGTGTGTGACTTGGAGGGGAACTTGGAGGTGGTGGTGTTCCCATGCGCCTGCTGCCCTTGTCCTTCTAGGTGGTAGAGGTCGTGGGTTTGGGGGGCACAAGGCATTGCGACTGCATGGGCCAAGGAGGTCTTTTCCTGTCTGTCTACTGTTCCTATGTTCGCAACATCTGTATGCAATTCACACAGACCAGCTATTGAGGAGTCCTACCTCCGTTACGTAAAAGAACTTACGCCATTCCTACACTTTCCAATCTCTGGTGTCAACTCCTCTGCCCGGCATTTCCAATTACCCCACTCAATGGGACAGGCACGGATAGCGGCACACCGCGCACCATCAGGATGCGCCTACCAGTGGTCGCCATTTTCGCACGTACCTCTTGCATGAGATCTGCTTGCTCAATGGCCTTCAGCACGTTCTTCTTCGAAGTATCTTGGATCTCACCCCCCATAATAAACTCATCCAAGATGAAGTAGGCCTTCTCAAAGTTGAAGATTATATCCAGTTCACATACCTGAAAACAAATAGGAATTAGTAGCACCAAAACATTTGGGGGCCCACCACCCCCAAGGTTTCTCCAACCAGTTTAGGGTATACTCCCTCAGTAGTTCCAAGCCTGCCCAATAGCTTCCCAATTTGGATCAATGCTTCGAAGCACGGCCCAGTGCAGTACTGAGCCACATCGACCTTGAGGTCCCTATGGGCATTCCCAACCTGGGTTTAGTTAGCTTCTAACCTAGAAATTACAGCATAGAAACAGGCCTTTCGGCCCAACCAGTCCATGTTGTTGATTCTCCTCCACATGGGCAGTAGTCCTAATCCTATTTGCCTGCCCTGTTCCCCTATCCCTTTATCCCCCTTTCCTTGAAGTGGTACCTGGCATCTCTGAGTCAGAAGGTTGTGGGTTCAAGTCCCACTCCAGAGACTTGAGCACAAAAATCTAGGCTGACACTCAGTGCGGTACTGAGGGAGTGCTGCACTGTCGGAGGGGCAGTACTGAGGGAGCGCCGCACTGTCGGAGGGGCAGTACTGAGGGAGCGCCGCACTGTCGGAGGGGCAGTACTGAGGGAGCGCCGCACTGTCGGAGGGGCAGTACTGAGGGAGCGCCGCACTGTTGGAGGGGCAGTACTGAGGGAGCGCCGCACTGTCGGAGGGGCAGTACTGAGGGAGCGCCGCACTGTCGGAGGGGCAGTACTGAGGGAGCGCCGCACTGTCGGAGGGGCAGTACTGAGGGAGCGCCGCACTGTCGGAGGGGCAGTACTGAGGGAGCGCCGCACTGTCGGAGGGGCAGTACTGAGGGAGCGCCGCACTGTCGGAGGTGCCGTCTTTCGGATGAGACGTTAAACCGAGGCCCCGCCTGCCCTCTCAGGTGGATGTAAAGGATACCATGGCACTATTTCGAAGAAGAGCAGGGGTGGGATTATCCCCGGCCAGTATTTATCCCTCGATCAAATCACCTAAACAGATTATCTGTTCATTATCGCATTGCTGTTTGTGGGATCCTGCTGTGTGCAAATTGGCTGCCGCATTTCCGACATTACAACAGCGACTACACTTCAAAAGTACTTCATTGACTGTGAAGCACTTTGGGACGTTCTGAGGTTGTGAAAGGCGCTATATAAATGCAAGTCTTTCTTTTTTTTTCACCTCATTGGCCTGACTGAAATCGGGGGTTAATTACATGGGTGACGACAGACACGGACTGGGGTCCCAGCATCGTTCTGACGAAAGGTCACCGACCTGAAACGTTAACTCTGTTTCTCTCTCCACAGATGCTGCCTGACCCGCTGAATATTTCCAGCGATTCCTCTTTTTATTTGCCATCATTTAAATCTCTCAAGGCCTCACCCCCACTGCGGGACGGTGCTTTTTGCCAATACGGCTGGAAAGTTAACCTGGCCAAAAAGGAGAGTAGAACGATAGACGGAAGGATCACTTACGCTCCCAAAGTATTTGTCCAGCAGCTCCACATAGCGGTGGATGAGCTCCAGAGTCAGGAGTTCGTTGTCTTGATCTTCAATCGCACAACAGAAATATAGACTGGCGTACCTGTCGGGAAGAGTCAAGAGCAGCTCTAAGTTTCCAACATTTACACAGAATTTATAAAGGATATTTTTTTTCCACACACGCACGCATACGCATGTACACACATATATACGCGCACACTAAAGCACTCACACATATACACACACACACAATGTGCGCGCACATATAACATTTTGCATATTGTGTACTCTTCCTGCACATGCTCTTCCTGTTGCCATGACTTCTTGCACACCTTGCCTGTCACAGTTTGATGATTGGCTCATTTCCCACCTCTTCAGTTCAGATTGGATGATCTTTACTTTGAGCCAATCAAAAGCCAGAAGAGCAGCCAGAAACCAGCCAATGGGAAGTAGCAACCAATCCCGAACGACCAGTCGGAAGAATCGACCAGTAAAGAAAAAGGCCACAAACCAATCAAATCATTCAAAACCATTTCGCCACCAATTTCGCCACCAATTTCGCCCGCCGTTATTTTTTCTCAGGAACTGAAAATTTCCAAAATAAGGATTAAACAAAATTAAAAACGCTCAACGGAATCACGTGTTTCACAATAACGTGAAAGTTGGTTCTTTCTACACTCGAGTGTCAGGCCACATCGTCACTTGGCAAGGCGGCTGTAATTGGCCGCAACGTCCTTGCGTTAGTGAGGCAGAAAGAAAGATCAGCCAGGGGTTCCTGCTCCTCCTCGTTATCCAAATCGAGGGACCGGTGCATGGTCATCGGGTCGAGGCCAGGATTGAGCTGAGCCGCAGCGACTCCCACAGCCCAATACCATTCGCGCGTGAAGAATGTCCAGCTTGGCGGATTAGCGGGGGTGTCCAGCGTCTGTGGGACCGCACCCCAGGAAGGAGGGAAGAAGTTTCAGGAGGAGGAGGAGGAAAGAAAGATTTGCATTTATGTAGCGCCTCAGGTCGTCCCAAAGCGCTTTACAGCCAATGAAGTACTTTTGAAGTTCTCCAAGGCGGCCTTCGAGACACACGACAACGCAAAATCGTCGAGCAGAAACTGATAGCCAAGTTCTGCACCCATGAGGACGGCCTCAACCGGGATCTTGGGTTCATGTCACGCTACATGTAACCCCACCTGACGTAGAGTCATCCAGACTCGAGTCGTCGTTGGCTTGTTCTCTCTACACAGATGCGGCCGGACCTGCTGTGATTTCCAGCAAAAAAAGTTTTTTGTTTTCCATACAGATCCCAGCATCTGCCTCATTTGACCCCTTGTGACCCCACCTCATTGTCTTTGATGTAATGTTTTCCTGACTGACCTGTTTGGACACCATCCACACCTTTGATTGCCGTGATTATCTCTCTGCTGAGGTGTGATAAAGGGCAGTTAGAAAGATTAACTGTAATCATCTGGCAGTGTTCTCTGACTATATATGCTGTGCCTATATGCATCTCTTCACTTCACCTGACGAAGGAGCAGCGCTCCGAAAGCTTGTGATTTCAAATAAAGCTGTTGGACTATAACCTGGTGTTGTGCGACTTCTCACATTTTGAAGTGTAGTCACTGTTGTAATGTAGGAAACGTGGCAGCCAATTTGCGCACAGCAAGCTCCCACAAACATCAGCCAGTAACACTGGGGATAACCACCCCCTGCTCTTCTTCGAAATAGTACCACGGGATCTTTAAGGTCCACCTGAGGGGGCGGGCAGGCAGGCAGGGCCAGGGCTTAACATCTCGTCCGAAAGACGGCACCTCCGACAGGGCAGTGCTCCCTCGGTGCAGCACTGGAGTGTCGGCCTGGATTAATGTGCTCAAGTCTCTGGAGTGGGACTTGAACTCACAACCTTCTGACCGAGAGGAGGAGAAATGAGACCAAACCCCAGCCCCCCACCACCCACCGCGAAACGAGGGGGGGGAAAGAGAGGGTGTTCGTGCTATAAATAGAACCAACCGATTGCAATACCCAGCTGAGCGAACGCAGCCAAATCACGACTGAAAAACCCAAAAAAAAGCACACCAACTTATGCACAGATCGATGATCGTGAAGCAATTAAGAGACTCTTTCCATCTCTGCTGAGCAATTCCACTTCTCTTCAAATCCCCGGCTGGGATTTAAAGTGCCATACACAGAGAGATAGATCACAATCTGAACGTTAATCGCAGGAAAGATGCGGTCAGAATTTCCTAATTGTTCCACAGCAGGTAAAACCACTCAAGGCTTCTCTTCTGTCCTTGCACCCGCCTTCCCGGTTGAGGTCCAGTTCAACGCAGCATTCACCCTACGACTTTAGCATGGTGCAATTTTTTTTTTTTAATTCAGTCACGGGATGAGGGCACCACTGGAGTTTATTGCCCATCCCTAATTGCCCTCGAGAAGGTGGTGGCGAGCCACCTTCTTGACAACCGAGTGACATGCTGGGTTTTTGTCCCCCCCAGAGGGGCAGTTTAGAGTCAACCACATTGCTGTGGGTCTGGAGTCACGTATAGGCCAGACGGCCTAACAGGTCGTTAGTGAATCAGATAGGGGCTTTTTTAAAAAAAAATGACAATCTGGTACTTTCCATCACTGTATGCTAGCTTTTTTATTCCACATTTATTTCATTAACAGAGCTGAAATTCCCCAGCTGCCATGGTGGGATTTTTGAACTCTAGTCTCCAGGATCATCAGTCCAGGCCTCTGGATTACCAGTCCAGTAACATGACCACTGCGCCACCATTCCCGTGTGCGAACAGGAGGAGGCCGTTCAGCCCCTCGAGCCTGTTCCGCCATTCAATGAGATCATGGCTGATCTTCTACCTCAACTCCCATTTGCTGCCCACCTCGGATCCATATCCCTCGATACCCTTTGCCTAACAAGAATCGATCAATCTCAGTTTTGAAATTTTTCAACTGGCCGCCGGCCTCAACAGGCTTTTTTTGAGGGAGAGTGTTTTCCAGATTTCCGCTAGCCTTTGTGTGAAGAAGTGCTTCCTGACATCTCCGCTGAACGGCCTGGCTCTATTTTTAAGGTTATGCCCCCTTGTCCTGGACTCTCCCCCACCAACCCAGAGGAAACAGTTTCTCTCCATCTATCCTATCCTGGCTTTAGTGTAACTTTGGAATAAGGTCGCCAATTTGACCCAAGAGCTTCACGAATGTCCTTTTAGGGAAGGAAACCTGCCGTCCTTACCCAGTCTGGGCCTATACGTGACTCCAGTCCCACACTGACACAGTTGGCTCTTAACCGCCCTTTGAAGTGGCCCAGCAAGCCCCTCAGTTGTATCAAAGTAGGGGACGGGCAATAAATGCTGGCCTTGCCAGCGACAGCCCGAGCATGAATACAAACTTGGGTGATTAGAACATTCAAAATAGGAGTACGAGTAGGCCACACAGCCCCCTCGAGCCTGCTCCACCATTCGATAAGATCATGGCTGATCTGCTACCTCAACTCCACTTTCCCGCCCTATCCCCAAATCCCTTGATTCTCTCAGTGCCCAAAAATCGATTGTAGAAATTCATGGCACAGAAGGAGGCCATTCGGCCCATCGTGTCCGTGCTGGCCGACAAAGAGCAATCCAGCCTAATCCCACTTTCCAGCTCTTGGTCCGTAGCCCTGTAGGTTACGGCTCTTCAAGCGCGTATCCAAGTACTTTTTAAATGTGATGAGGGTCTCTGCCTCTACCACTCTTTCAGGCAGTGAGTTCCAGACCCCCACCACCCTCTGGGTGAAAAAAAGTTATCCTCAAATCCCCTCTAATCCTTCTACCAATTACTTTAAATCTATGCCCCCTGGTTATTGATCTCTCTGCTAAGGGAAATAGGTCCTTCCTATCCACTCTATCTAAGCCCATCATAATTTTATACATCTCAATTAAATCTCCCCTCAGCCTCCTCTGTTCCAAAGAAAACAACCCCAGCCTCTCCAATCTCTCCTCACAGCTAAAATTCCCCAGCCCAGGCAACATCCTCGTAAATCTCCTCTGCACCCCCTCTAGTGCAATCACATCTTTCCTGTAATGTGGCGGTCAGAACCGTACGCACTACTCTAGCTGTGGCCTAACTAGTGTTTTATACAGTTCTAGCATAACCTCCCTGCTCTTATATTCTGTGCCTTGGCTAATAAAGGCAAGTATCCCATATGCCTTCTTAACCACCTTATCTACCTGTCCTGCTACCTTCAGGGATCTGTGGACATGCACTCCAAGGTCCCTCTGTTCCTCTGCACTTCTCAGTGTCCTACCATTTATAGTGTATTCCCTTGCCTTGTTAGCCGTTCCCAGATGCATTACCTCACACTTCTCCGGATTGAATTCCTTTTGCCACCTTTCTGCCCACCTGACCAGTCCATTGATATCTTCCTGCAGTCTGCAGCTTTCTTCTTCATTATCAACCACACGGCCAATTTTTGTATCATCTGCAAACTTCTTAATCATGCCCCCTACATTGAAGTCTAAATCATTGATATATGCCACAAAAAGCAAGGGATCTAATACTGAGCCTTGCGGAACCCCATTGGAAACAGCTTTCCAGTCTTGAGTCTCAGTCTTGAATATACTCAACGACTGAGCATCCACAGCCCTCTGGGGCAGAGAATTCCAGAGATTCACCACCCTCTGAGTGAAGAAATTCTTCCTCATCTCAGTCCTAAATGGCCGACCCCTTATCCTGAGACTATGACCCCTGGTTCTCGACACTCCAGCCAGGGGGAAACAGCCTCTCAGCATCTACCCGTCAATCCCTCTTAAGAATTTTATATGTTTCAATGAGATCACCTCTCATTCTTCTAAACACCTGAGAATATAGCACTGTAGTTACAGCTACTGCAAGCTAACTCCCACAGACACTTCTCAGAGGATGCAATGCCGATATCGGAGGAAGTTGCGCAATAATCTTTGTTGCTCAAGGGTCCAAATATAACGGATAAATGGTTGACGATGAACAATCCCGGGCGGAGCGATCACGGAGCACTCACTTCATCACTTTCTGCACACTGACTATTACACAAAAGATCAGCAGCAATCACTGACTGGAAAGCTGACACAACATAATCCATTTACCAGCTGCATTTAAGAGAGGCCAAGTCTTCCTTCCGCCCACTAATGTATAAGTTTATGAAACAGGAAACTTTCCATCTGAGGTTAATCTTGCGCTTAGTGCGAGGGGTTCAGCAGTGGAAGATCACTTCTGTCACATTACTGACTCCCAAAAGGTGAAAGTCCACAATAGCTAACCAATCTCCAACGATTCCATCTGCAGGCAGAGAGCTGGGGTGGGGAGAGAGGAGGAAGAAAAGAGCAGGAGGAGGAAAAGAGGAAGGGAGGAAGAGGGCATGAAGGACAGGGGAGCACGAGAGTAGGATGAGGTGAGAGGGGCAGTGGGAAGCAAGTGTGCACGCGAGAGAGCGAGCGCTCCCGCGAGAGCGAGCGAGCGCTCCCGCGACAGAGAGCGAGCGAGCGCTCCCGCGACAGAGAGCGAGCGAGCGGGCGCTCCCGCGAGAGAGTGCGAGCGGGCGCTCCCTCGAGAGAGAGCGAGCGGGCGCTCCCGCGACAGAGCGCGAGCGAGCGGGCGCTCCCGCGACAGAGCGCGAGCGAGCGGGCGCTCCCGCGACAGAGCGCGAGCGAGCGGGCGCTCCCGCGAGAGCGCGAGGGCGCTCCCGCGAGAGCGCGCGGGCGCTCCCGCGAGAGCGCGCGGGCGCTCCCACAGAGCGAGAGAGAGAGAGCGGGCGCTCCCGCGAGAGAGAGAGCGAGCGGGCGCTCCCGCGAGAGCGCGAGCGCTCCCGCGAGAGAGCGGGCGCTCCCGCGACAGAGCGCGAGCGAGCGGGCGCTCCCGCGACAGAGAGCGAGCGAGCGGGCGCTCCCGCGAGAGCGCGAGCGAGCGGGCGCTCCCGCGAGAGCGCGAGCGAGCGGGCGCTCCCGCGAGAGCGCTCCCGCGAGAGAGAGAGAGCGGGCGCTCCCGCGAGAGCGCGAGCGAGCGGGGCGCTCCCGCGAGAGCGCGAGCGAGCGGGCGCTCCCGCGAGAGCGCGAGCGAGCGGGCGCTCCCGCGAGAGCGCGAGCGAGCGGGCGCTCCCGCGAGAGCGCGGGCGCTCCCGCGAGAGCGCGGGCGCTCCCGCGAGAGCGCGGGCGCTCCCGCGAGAGCGCGGGCGCTCCCACGAGAGCGCGGGCGCTCCCACGAGAGCGCGGGCGCTCCCACGAGAGCGCGGGCGCTCCCACGAGAGCGCGAGCGAGCGGGCGCTCCCACGAGAGCGCGAGCGAGCGGGCGCTCCCACGAGAGCGCGAGCGAGCGGGCGCTCCCACGAGAGCGCGAGCGAGCGGGCGCTCCCACGAGAGCGCGAGCGAGCGGGCGCTCCCACGAGAGCGCGAGCGAGCGGGCGCTCCCACGAGAGCGCGAGCGAGCGGGCGCTCCCACGAGAGCGCGAGCGAGCGGGCGCTCCCACGAGAGCGCGAGCGAGCGGGCGCTCCCACGAGAGCGCGAGCGAGCGGGCGCTCCCACGAGAGCGCGAGCGAGCGGGCGCTCCCACGAGAGCGCGAGCGAGCGGGCGCTCCCACGAGAGAGCGAGCGAGCGGGCGCTCCCACGAGAGAGCGAGCGAGCGGGCGCTCCCACGAGAGCGCGAGCGAGCGGGCGCTCCCACGAGAGAGAGAGCGAGCGGGCGCTCCCACGAGAGAGAGAGCGAGCGGGCGCTCCCACGAGAGAGAGAGCGAGCGGGCGCTCCCACGAGAGAGAGCGAGCGGGCGCTCCCACGAGAGAGAGAGCGAGCGGGCGCTCCCACGAGAGAGAGAGCGAGCGGGCGCTCCCACGAGAGAGAGAGCGAGCGGGCGCTCCCACGAGAGAGAGAGCGAGCGGGCGCTCCCACGAGAGAGAGAGCGAGCGGGCGCTCCCACGAGAGAGAGAGCGAGCGGGCGCTCCCACGAGAGAGAGAGCGAGCGGGCGCTCCCACGAGAGAGAGAGCGAGCGGGCGCTCCCACGAGAGAGAGAGCGAGCGGGCGCTCCACGAGAGAGAGAGCGAGCGGGCGCTCCCACGAGAGAGAGAGCGAGCGGGCGCTCCCACGAGAGAGAGAGCGAGCGGGCGCTCCCACGAGAGAGAGAGCGAGCGGGCGCTCCCACGAGAGAGAGAGCGAGCGGGCGCTCCCACGAGAGAGAGAGCGAGCGGGCGCTCCCACGAGAGAGAGAGCGAGCGGGCGCTCCCACGAGAGAGAGAGCGAGCGGGCGCTCCCACGAGAGAGAGAGCGAGCGGGCGCTCCCACGAGAGAGAGAGCGAGCGAGCGCTCCCACGAGAGAGAGAGCGAGCGAGCGCTCCCACGAGAGAGAGCGAGCGAGCGCTCCCACGAGAGAGCGAGCGAGCGCTCCCACGAGAGAGCGAGCGAGCGCTCCCACGAGAGAGCGAGCGAGCGCTGCCACGAGAGAGCGCGAGCGAGCGCTGCCACGAGAGAGCGCGAGCGAGCGCTCCACGAGAGAGCGCGAGCGAGCGCTGCCACGAGAGAGCGCGAGCGAGCGCTGCCACGAGAGAGCGCGAGCGAGCGCTCCACGAGAGCGCGCGAGCGAGCGCTGCCACGAGAGAGCGCGAGCGAGCGCTGCCACGAGAGAGAGAGCGGGCGGGCGCTCCCACGAGAGGGAGCGAGCGAGCGGGCGGGCGGGCGCTGCCACGAGAGGGAGCGAGCGAGCGGGCGGGCGGGCGCTCCCACGAGAGAGAGCGAGCGAGCGGGCGGGCGGGCGCTGCCACGAGAGGGAGCGAGCGAGCGGGCGGGCGCTCCCACGAGAGGGAGCGAGCGAGCGGGCGGGCGGGCGCTGCCACGAGAGGGAGCGAGCGAGCGGGCGGGCGGGCGCTCCCACGAGAGGGAGCGAGCGAGCGGGCGGGCGGGCGCTGCCACGAGAGGGAGCGAGCGAGCGAGCGGGCGGGCGGGCGCTCCCACGAGAGGGAGCGAGCGAGCGGGCGGGCGGGCGCTGCCACGAGAGGGAGCGAGCGAGCGGGCGGGCGGGCGCTCCCACGAGAGGGAGCGAGCGAGCGGGCGGGCGGGCGCTCCCACGAGAGGGAGCGAGCGAGCGGGCGGGCGGGCGCTGCCACGAGAGGGAGCGAGCGAGCGGGCGGGCGGGCGCTGCCACGAGAGGGAGCGAGCGAGCGGGCGGGCGGGCGCTGCCACGAGAGGGAGCGAGCGAGCGGGCGGGCGGGCGCTGCCACGAGAGGGAGCGAGCGAGCGGGCGGGCGGGCGCTCCCACGAGAGGGAGCGAGCGAGCGGGCGGGCGGGCGCTGCCACGAGAGGGAGCGAGCGAGCGGGCGGGCGGGCGCTGCCACGAGAGGGAGCGAGCGAGCGGGCGCTGCCACGAGAGGGAGCGAGCGAGCGGGCGGGCGGGCGCTGCCACGAGAGGGAGCGAGCGAGCGGGCGCTGCCACGAGAGGGAGCGAGCGAGCGGGCGGGCGGGCGCTGCCACGAGAGGGAGCGAGCGAGCGGGCGCTGCCACGAGAGGGAGCGAGCGAGCGGGCGGGTGGGCGCTGCCACGAGAGGGAGCGAGCGGGCGGGCGCTGCCACGAGAGGGAGCGAGCGAGCGGGCGGGCGGGCGCTGCCACGAGAGGGAGCGAGCGGGCGGGGCGCTGCCACGAGAGGGAGCGAGCGAGCGGGCGAGCGGGCGGGCGCTGCCACGAGAGGGAGCGAGCGAGCGGGCGCTGCCACGAGAGGGAGCGAGCGGGCGGGCGCTGCCACGAGAGGGAGCGAGCGAGCGGGCGGGCGGGCGCTGCCACGAGAGGGAGCGAGCGGGCGGGCGCTGCCACGAGAGGGAGCGAGCGAGCGGGCGGGCGGGCGCTGCCACGAGAGGGAGCGAGCGGGCGGGCGCTGCCACGAGAGGGAGCGAGCGAGCGGGCGGGCGGGCGCTGCCACGAGAGGGAGCGAGCGGGCGGGCGCTGCCACGAGAGGGAGCGAGCGAGCGGGCGGGCGGGCGCTGCCACGAGAGGGAGCGAGCGGGCGGGCGCTGCCACGAGAGGGAGCGAGCGAGCGGGCGGGCGGGCGCTGCCACGAGAGGGAGCGAGCGGGCGGGCGCTGCCACGAGAGGGAGCGAGCGAGCGGGCGGGCGGGCGCTGCCACGAGAGGGAGCGAGCGGGCGGGCGCTCCCACGAGAGGGAGCGAGCGAGCGGGCGGGCGGGCGCTCCCACGAGAGAGAGCGGGCGGGCGGGCGCTCCCACGAGAGAGAGCGAGCGAGCGGGCGGGCGGGGCGCTCCCACGAGAGAGAGCGAGCGGGCGGGCGCTCCCACGAGAGGGAGCGAGCGGGCGGGCGCTCCCACGAGAGGGAGCGGGCGGGCGGGCGCTCCCACGAGAGAGAGCGAGCGAGCGGGCGGGCGGGCGCTCCCACGAGAGGGAGCGAGCGAGCGGGCGGGCGGGCGCTCCCACGAGAGGGAGCGAGCGAGCGGGCGGGCGGGCGCTCCCACGAGAGGGAGCGAGCGAGCGGGCGGGCGGGCGCTCCCACGAGAGGGAGCGAGCGAGCGGGCGGGCGGGCGCTCCCACGAGAGGGAGCGAGCGAGCGGGCGGGCGCTCCCACGAGAGGGAGCGAGCGAGCGGGCGGGCGCTCCCACGAGAGAGAGCGAGCGGGCGGGCGCTCCCACGAGAGAGAGCGAGCGGGCGGGCGCTCCCACGAGAGAGAGCGAGCGAGCGGGCGGGCCCTCCCACGAGAGAGAGCGAGCGAGCGGGCGGGCGCTCCCACGAGAGAGAGCGAGCGAGCGGGCGGGCCCTCCCACGAGAGAGAGCGAGCGGGCGGGCGCTCCCACGAGAGAGCGAGAAAGCGCTCTCCCACGAGAGCGAGAAAGCGCGCTCCCACAAGAGAGCGCGCTCCCACAAGAGAGCGAGAAAGCGCTCCCACGAGAGAGCGCGAGCGAGCGCTCCCACGAGAGAGAGAGCGTGAGCGCGCCCACAAGAGAGAGAGGCCATCAATATAAGATTGTCACTAATAAATCCAATAGGGAATTCAGGAGAAACTTCTTTTCCCAGAGAGTGGTGAGAGTGTGGAACTCGCTGCCACAGGGAGTGGTTGAGGCGAAGAGCAGAGATGCAGTTAAGGGGAAGCTAGATGAGTGCATGAGGGAGAAAGGGATAGAGGGATATGTTGATGCGGTTAGATGAAGAGTGGTGGGGAGGAGGCTGGTGTGGAGCATAAACCCCGGCCTGGACCAGTTGGGCCGAATGGCCTGTTTCTGTGCTGTAAATATTTTGCAAGAAGGGGTCGCACCTCTTGTAAACAATCTTCAGGTCCTTCCACTCCAGGAAGCTGCACATCTTGGGCTTGCGTCCCAGCACAATCTGCATCAGCTCCCGCCCGAGCTTCTTCTTCTCCTTCTCCGATATGGCGATGTACCATTTCTGCAGCCTCAGCTTGCCTTGGCGGCTGAACAGCAGCATGAAGCGCATCTGTGGACCCAGAGAAAACCAGGGTGAGTCAGCGACGGACATTACGATCTAACCGTCTGGGGGGGGGGGGAGTGAGTTCTCTCCCCCCCGGTGCCCAATATTTATCCGGTAATTTATCACACTGCTGTTTGTGGGAACTTGCTGTGCGAGAAATCGGCTGCCACGTTTCCTACATTACAACAGTGACTACATTACAACAGTGACTGCACCTCGAGAGAACTTCACTGGTGAAAAGCTTTGGGAGGTCCTAAGGTTGTAAAAGGCGCTATAGAAATGCAAATTCTTTCATAAGAACATAAGAAATAAGAGCAGGAATAGGCCATACGGCCCCTCGAGCCTGCTCCGCCATTCAATAAGATCATGGCTGATCTTCGACCTCAACTCCACTTTCCTGCCCGATCTCCATATCCCTTGATTCCCCGAGAGTCCAAAAGTCTATCGATCTCAGCCTTGAATATACTCAAAGGCCCAGCATTCACAGCCCTCTGGGGCAGAGAATTCCAAAGATTCACAACCCTCTGAGTGAAGAAATTCCTCCTCAGATCAGTCTTAAATGGCCGACCCCTTATCCTGAGACTATGCCCCCTAGTTCTAGACACTCCAGCCAGGGGGAAACAACCTCTCAGCATCTACCCTGTCAATCCCCTTCAGAATCTTGTATGTTTCAATGAGATCACCTCTCATTCTTCTAAACTCCAGAGAGTATAGGCCTTTTGTTCTTTTCATTCAGACTTCTGGCTGTGCAGCTGTACAAGACCCTCAATGTATGTAATCTGCAAATGGGGAGAGTCTTGCAAAGCAGCATGAATGGTAATTCTGTACTCCACCTCAACTTAAAACTGAATGTAAATACTTATACATTTCAATAATACCATTACTTTATTTTATTCACTCCCCGCTGGCAAGGCCGGCATTTACTGCCCATCCCCAGTTGACCTGGCTCAGAAGGTCGCTCGGCCACTTCAGAGGGCAGTCGAGAGTCAACCACACTGGCGTGGGACTGGAGTCACGTATAGGCCCAGACCAGGTGAAGGACGGCAGCTTTCCTTCCCTAAAAGGACATTAGTGAACTAGTTTTAGGGTCACTTCGACTTCTACCAGCTTTTTATTTCCAGAAGTCACTGTTGTAATGTAGGAAACGCGGCAGCCAATTTGCGCACAGCAAGCTCCCACAAACAGCAATGTGATAATGACCAGATAATCTGTTTTTTAGTGATGTCGATTGTGGGATATTCTGACACAGAGGCGAGGGTGCTACCAACTGAGCCACGGTTGACACAGGGAGCTTTACTCTGAATTTAACTCATACTGTACCGGCCCCGGGAGTGTTTGATGGGGACAGTGCAGAGGGAGCTTTACTCTGTATCTAAACTGTGCTGTACCTGCCCTGGGAGTGTTTGATGGGACAGTGCAGAGGGAGCTTTACTCTGTATCTAAACTGTGCTGTACCTGCCCTGGGAGTGTTTGATGGGACAGTGTAGAGGGAGCTTTACTCTGTATGTAACCTGTGCTGTACCTGCCCTGGGAGTGTTTGATGGGACAGTGTAGAGGGGGCTTTACTCTGTATGTAACCTGTGCTGTACCTGCCCTGGCAGTGTTTGATGGGACAGTGTAGAGGGAGCTTTACTCTGTATCTAACCTGTGCTGTACCTGCCCTGGGAGTGTTTGATGGGACAGTGTGGAGGGAGCTTTACTCTGTATCTAACCCGTGCTGTACCTGCCCTGGGAGTGTTTGATGGGGACAGTGTAGAGGGAGCTTTACTCTGTATCTAACCCGTGCTTTACCTGCCCTGGGAATATTCGATGGGACAGTGTAGAGGGAGCTTTACTGACCTTGATGAGTAACAAATTCAACAAAATTATTTAACAAGACAGACATATTGAAGACCTTGCTGTGTTATGTAGAAAGATCTCAAAGTGCTTCACAGAGTTTATTTCCAACTGCAATGACAAACACTGCAAACACAACTATTTTACATAATCCAACAAACAGCAATGACTTCAATGACCAGTTAATGGTGTGTTTCACGACACTGCGCAGATTGGCTGCCGCGTTTTCCTACATTACAACAGCGACTGCGTGGCTGTGAAGTGCCTCGGGACGTCGCGAGGTCATGAAAGGCGCTATAGAAACGCAAGTTCTCTCTTTTTTTTGGTTGAGGGAATAAATTTAACAGAGGCTGACAAGCCCCCGGATCGGCCTCTTGTTACCCGACTCTCAAGAAGAAGGAAAAAAATGTTCAGCGGGCAATTCTAGACCAGTCGATTGCTCAGGCGCCGTGAAAACCCAACAAGGACACGCCTGGTTGATATGTAAAGCACGAGGCATTATCCGGGAGCCTTTCACATGCAAGGCTGTTGACAGGAGAAAGATTAACCTCCAGTGTACTTATTTACCATTGAGGTCGACCATTCGTTCGGGGGAGAGAAGGGATGAATGTCCTCCTCGAGGATTTTCAGGGTCAGGAGGTTTTAAGCCAATTGGCAATTCATGAAAAAAAAATGATGTAATGCAGTCAAGCTTCAAAGCATCTCACTCAATCTCTTTTTTTTTTTGTTTGGGGCCTGGGAGAAGGAAGCGGGGGAAAAAAATAATAAAATCGAGCAACCAGCTGTTTCACTACCCATCCTAGAATTTAGAAGAATGAGAGGTGATCTCATTGAAACGTATAAAATTCTTAAGGGGCTTCACAGGGTAGATGCAGGGAGGATGTTTCCCCCCTGGCAGGGGAGTCCAGAACCAGGGGTCACAGTCTCAGAATAAGGGGTCGGCCATTTAGGACCGAGATGAGGAGAAATTTCTTCACTCAGAGCCAGTGAGCCTAACATCAGTGGTAGGGAAATTATTGGAAAAAATTCTGAGGGACAGAATTAGTCTCCACTTGGGGAGGCAGGGATTAATCAAGGATAGTCAGCATGGCTTTGTCAGGGGAGATCATGACGAACCAATTTGATTGAATTTTGAGAGGGGGTGACTAGGTGTGTGGATGAGGGTAGTGCAGTTGATGTAGTCTACATGGACTTCAGTAAGGCTTTTGACAAAGTCCCGCATGGGAGACTGGTCAAGAAGGTAAGAGCCCATGGGATCCAGGGCAATTTGGCACATTGGATCCAAAATTGGCTTAGTGGCAGGAGGCAGAGGGTGATGGTCGAAGGTTGTTTCTGTGACTGGAAGCCTGTGTCCAGTGGTGTACCGCAGGGATCGGTGATGGGTCCTTTGCTGTTTGTAGTGTACATTAATGATTCAGATATGAATGTAGGAGGTATGATCAGTAAGTTCGCAGATGACACGAAAATTGGAGAAGTGGTAAATAGCGAGGAGGGAAGCCTCAGGCTACAGGACGATATAGACGGGTTGGTTAGATGGGCAGAACAGTGGCAAATGGAATTTAACCCTGAAAAGTGTGAGGTGATGCATTTTGGGAAGACTAACAAGGCAAGGGAATACACAATGAATGGTAGGACCCTAGGAAGGACAGAGGATCCTTGGTGTGCATGTACATAGACCCCTGAAGGCAGCAGGACAGGTAGATAAGGTAGTTAAAAAGGCATATGGGATACTTATATTCTATGCCTCAGCTAATGAAGGCAAGAGCAGGGAGGTTATGATGGAGCTGCACAAAACGCTAGTTAGGCCACATCTGGAATACTGTGTGCAGTTCTGGTCGCCACACTATAGGAAGGATGTGATTGCATTAGAGAGGGTGCAGAGGAGATTCACCAGGATGTTATCTGGGCTGGAGCACTTCAGCTATGAAGAGAGACTAGACAGGCTGGGGTTGTTTTCCTTAGAGCAGAGAAGGCTGAGGGGGGACCTGATTGAGGTGTACAAAATTATGAGGGGCATAGATAGGGTAGATAGAAAGGAACTTTTCCCTTTAGTAGAGGGGTCAATAACCAGGGGGCATAGTTTCAAGGTAAGGGGCAGGAGGTTTAGAGGGGATTTGAGGAAAAACTTTTTCACCCAGAGGGTGGTTGGAATCTGGAACTCACTGCCTGAAAGGGTGGTAGAGGCAGGAACCCTCACAACATTCAAGAAGCATTTAGATGAGCACTTGAAACGCCACAGCATACAAGGCTACGGACCAAGTGCTGGAAAATGGGATTAGAATAGACAGGGCTTGATGGCCGGCGCGGACACGATGGGCCGAAGGGCCTCTTTCTGTGCTGTATAACTCTATGACTCAGAGGGCGGTGAATCTTTGGAATTCTCTACCCCAGAGGGGTGTGGAGGCTCAGTCGTTGAGTATATTCAAGACAGAGATGGATAGATTTTTGGATATTAGGGGAATTGCGGGATATGGGGATAGTGCAGGAAAGTGGAGTTGAGGTCGAAGATCAGCCCCGATCTTATTGAATGGCGGAGCAGGCTCGAAGGGCCAAATGGCCTCCTCCTGCTCCTATTTCTTATGCTCTATGTATCTCTATGTATAAATTCACCGGGATCGATGACAGCTGAAGGGGGAAGTTGTGCGATAATCTAATGTGAAGGCGAGAGATTCTGATCTACAGGTTTTTAAACTGAAAGCGGCAGATCCATGAAGCAGAGCTTTGCGTCTGAAAAGCAAGGGACCGGCCTGCATCTGACACGGGATTCGAGGCAGGAAGTTCCTGACCTCGGAGAGACCGGCGACAATTCCAGATGCCTGGACTAATAATCCAGAGAACGAGAGTTCAACTCCCACCCTGACGGTGTTTGAGAATTTGAATCCAGTTTTTTTTTAAATTACAAAGCTGGTCTCAGTAAAAGGTGACAATGAAGCGGTGGAATTGTCCCATCTGATTCACCGATGTCCTTCAGGGAAGGGAACCTGCCGTTCTTACTCAGTCTGGGTCTACACGTGACTCCAGTCCTACCCTACCCCTGTCTGGCCGACAGACGACTCCAATCCCAACAACAACTTGTATTTATATAGTGCCTTTAACCTAGTAAAACGTCTAAAGGCGCTTCCCAGGTACGTTATAAAACAAAATTCGACACCGAGCAACACACAAGATATTCGGCCAGATGACCAAAAGCTTGGTCAAAGAGGTTGGTTTTAAGGAGTGTCTTAAAGGAGGTGGCGGCGGCGGAGAGGTTTAGGGAGGGAATTCCAGAGCTTAGGGCCCAGGCAGCTGAAGGCACGGCCAATGGTGAAGCGATTAAAATCAGGGAGAGGCTCAAGAGGCCAGAATTGGAGGAGCGCAGAGATCTCGGAGGGTAGTGGGGCTGGAGGAGGTGACAGAGAAAGGGAGGGGGGCGAGGTCATGGAGCGATTTGAAAACCAGGATGCGAATTTTTAAAAATCGAGGCGTTGCACACCAACATGATTGATGATTAATGCTCTCACGAGATGGGCAATAAAGGCAGTCTCTTGGCAGCGACACCCACATCCCAAGAACAAATCAAAAACACCCGAGGGACTCGTCCATCTGTTCAGCTAAATATAAAAGATGAAATGGTACAACATGAAGGGGACGACTTCTGATGTTCTAGCCTACATTTGTCCCTTAACCACCACCACCACCCAAACACATTATTTGTGTGCAAATCAGCTGCTGTGTTTGCCTACATAACAGCGATTACATTTCAAAAGTAATTCATCAGTTGTGAAGAAGTAAAAGGCCTGCTTTTGAAATCCCTCCATGGCCTCGCCCCCTCCCTATCTCTGTAACCTCCTCCAGCCCCACAACCCTCAGAGATCTCTGCACTCCTCCAATTCTGGCCTCTTGAGCAGCCCCGATTTTAATCGCTCCACCATTGGCGGCCGTGCCTTCAGCCGCCTGGGCCCTAAAGCTCAGGAATTCCCTCCCTAAACCTCTCCGCCTCTCTCTCCTCCTTTGAGACGCTCCTTAAAACCTACCTCTTCGACCAAGCTTTTGGCCAGCTGTCCGAATATCTCCTTATGTGGCTCGGTGTCAAATTTTCGTTGATTACACTCCTGTGAAGCGCCTTGAGACGTGTTACTACGTTAAAGGCACTATATAAATACAAGCTGTTGTTGCATCAATGCAGGGGTCTTTATTGTATTTACTCTGTATTAGCCAGCACATTTCATCCACAAAAAGATTAATAAAATACACGGTGAGCTATTTACACCTTCATGACGTCAGTGTTTTATGAGGAGCTGGAGACTCGTGGTTAATCAGTAACATTTAGTCATTTATTAACGGCAGAGTAAATTCAGCACAATCTTGAGCTTTCACCTTCTGTTGCAAGGTTGACACTTGTAATGCAAGGTGGAACTGAGCCAACAGGGGAACAGTCGTGTCCAAAAGATCATGTTTGTCCCTCTCTTCCGCTACCCTTCCCTCAGTTGACAGTAAAGCAGCCAGGAACATTTGGTTTAATAACATCCATCCTTCCACTGCGGTCAGGATGGGAAGCTTCAGTCGTCTCCATGGTTATGGTCAAGGGCACTGGTTTGAACAAACAGAACTGTGGGTTCTCCTGAAGCACTGGCAATCCCGTGTAATTAAAAACAGAACTATTATTCCGGTCACCATGCAGCCACTGTTTGTACATTGGAATTCTCCACAACGGTACACGGCAGTCGCCTCCAGTCCCTGCACAGCTCAGAGAGGCACACCCACATCTGAAAGGAGGACATTCCACCCATCCCTCGCAGTATTCCTCAGTGAGGAAGGTCATCCCACCCATCCCTCGCAGTATTCCTCAGTGAGAAAGGTCATCCCACCCATCCCTCGCAGTATTCCTCAATCAGAAAGGTCATCCCACCCATCCCTCGCAGTATTCCTCAGTGAGAAAGGTCATCCCACCCATCCCTCGCAGTATTCCTCAGTGAGGAAGGTCATCCCACCCATCCCTCGCAGTATTCCTCAATCAGAAAGGTCATCCCACCCATCCCTCGCAGTATTCCTCAGTGAGGAAGGTCATCCCACCCATCCCTCGCAGTATTCCTCAATCAGAAAGGTCATCCCACCCATCCCTCGCAGTATTCCTCAATCAGAAAGGTCATCCCACCCATCCCTCGCAGTATTCCTCAATGAGGAAGGTCATCCCACCCATCTCTCGCAGTATTCCTCAATGAGGAAGGTCATCCCACCCATCCCTCGCAGTATTCCTCAATGAGGAAGGTCATCCCACCCATCCCTCGCAGTATTCCTCAATCAGAAAGGTCATCCCACCCATCCCTCGCAGTATTCCTCAGTGAGGAAGGTCATCCCACCCATCCCTCGCAGTATTCCTCAATGAGGAAGGTCATCCCACCCATCCCTCGCAGTATTCCTCAATGAGGAAGGTCATCCCACCCATCCCTCGCAGTATTCCTCAATGAGGAAGGTCATCCCACCCATCCCTCGCAGTATTCCTCAATCAGAAAGGTCATCCCACCCATCCCTCGCAGTATTCCTCAGTGAGGAAGGTCATCCCACCCATCCCTCGCAGTATTCCTCAGTGAGGAAGGTCATCCCACCCATCCCTCGCAGTATTCCTCAGTGAGGAAGGTCATCCCACCCATCTCTCGCAGTATTCCTCAGTGAGAAAGGTCATCCCACCCATCCCTTGCAGTATTCCTCAGTGAGAAAGGTCATCCCACCCATCCCTCGCAGTATTCCTCAGTGAGGAAGGGACATTCTACCCACATTTAGCCATGCAGGCTCCGGCTTTAATACAACAACTTGCATTTATATCGTACGATTAACGGAGAAAAAGCATCCCAAGGTGCTTCACAGAGGCAGAATGGATGGCGAGCCAAAGGAAGGCGACATTAGGAGCTTGGTCAAAGAGGTGGGTTTTAAAGGAGGAAAGAGGTGGAAGGTTTAGGTAAGGAACGCTAGCGTCCGGGGCCTTTATCCCTCAACCAACATCACTAAAAGCAGATTATCTGGTCGTTATCACATTGCTGTTTGAGGGAGCTTTTTTGTGCCGCATTTCCTACATTACAACAGTGACTACATTTCAAAGAAGTGCTTTATTGGCTGTAAAGTGCTGAGGTGATGAAAGGCGCTCTATAAATGCAAGTTCTTCCTTTTACCTTCGAAAACGTCATGCATTCTCTCAAACACAAATTACATCAGTGTACGAAAACTTAACAAGTTTACCTGAAACCCCTCTCACTGCTATTTTAGCTGAAGATTAAACCTGCTCACTAAAATAGCAGCGAGAGAGAGAAGCACGTGTACTAGTATGCACTGTAACTTCAGGAACACTATGCTCTACTTCACATTCCGACCGTACTTTGCATAGAATAGAATTACAGCACAGTTCGGCCCAACTGGTCCATGCCAGTGTTTACGCTCAACACGAGCCTCCTCTCAACCTACTTCATCTCACCCTATCACCGGCAGCAGCAGCGGCCCTGGGTGGAGCCTGAGCGAGGACACCGAGGATTTAAGCATTTAGATGAGCACTTGAAACGCCATAGCATACAAGGCTACGGACGAAGTGCTGGAAAATGGGATTAGAGTAGACAGGGCTTGATGGCCGGCGCGGACACGATGGGCCTCTTTCTGTGCTGTATAACTCGATGACTATCAGCATATTCTTCTATTCCTTTCTTCCTCATGTGTTCATTTAGCTTCCCCTTAAATGCATCTCTGTGGTAGCAAGTTCCACATTCTAACCACTCTCTGGGTAAAGAAATGGTTTGTAAAGTCCTGACTTCCTTATTTGAATTATTCGTGTCGGTCTTATTTAGTCTAGCATTTATTGCCCATTCCTAATTACCCTCGAAAAGGTGGTGGTGAGCTGCCTTCTTGAACCGCTGCAGTCCGTGTGGTGAAGGTACCACTGGGTGGCTTGCTAGGCCATTTCTGAGGGCAGCTAAGAGTCGACCACATTGCTGTGGGTCAGGACAGCAGATTTTCTTAAAGGACATTAGTGACATTTTTACGACAATCATTACTTCAGTACTGATACTAGCTTTTTAACTCCAGATTTATTTAATTAACTGAGGATGATTTAGAGGATGTTTCCCCTTCGTGGGGGAATCTAGAACGAGGGGGCATAGTTTCAGATTAAGGGGTCGCCCATTTAAAACAGAGATGAGGAGGAATTTCTTCTCTCAGAGGGTGGTGAAGCTTTGGAATTCTCTGCCCCAGAGAGCTGTGGAGGCGGAGTCATTGAATATATTCAAGGCTGAGATTGACAGATTTTTGAAAAACAGGGGAATCAAGGATCAAGAGAGAACTGGTTGGCAGACAGGAGCAAAGCGTTGGAATAAACGGGTCTTTTTCCGAGTGGCAGGCAGTGACTAGTGGGATTCCGCAGGGATCAGTCCTAGGACCCCAGTTATTCACAATATATATTAATGATCTAGACGAGGGAACTAGATGTAATATCTCCAAGTTTGCAGATGACACAAAGCTGGGTGGGCGTGTGTGCTGCAAGGAGGATGCCGTGAAACTCCAGTATGATTTGGACAGGTTGGGTGATTGGGCAGATGCATGGCAGATGCAGTATAATGTGGATAAATGCGAGGTTATCCACTTTGGTGGCAAAAACAGAAAGGCAGATTATTATCTGAACGGCAATAGATTGGGAGAAGGGGAAGTGCAACGAGTCCTGGGTGTCCTTGTGCACCAGTCGCTGAAGGCAAGCATGCAGGTGCAGCAGGCGGTTAAGAAGGCAAATGGTATGTTGGCCTTCGTAGCGAGAGGATTCGAGTACAGGAGCAAGGCCTTGCTGCAGTTGTACAGTGCCTTGGTGAGACCACACCTTGAGTATTGTGTGCAGTTTTGGTCGCCTTATCTGAGGAAGGATGTTCTTGCCATGGAGGGTGTGCAGCGAAGATTCACCAGACTGATACTTGGGATGGCAGGAATGACGTACGAGGAGAGATTGGGTCGATTGGGCTTATACTCGCTGGAGTTTAGAAGAATGAGAGGAGATCTCATTGAAACTTATAAAATTCTAACAGGGCTAGACAGACTGGATGCAGGAAGGATGTTCCCGATGGCGGGTGAGTCCAGAACAAGAGGTCACAGTCTAAAGATAAGGGGTAAGCCATTTAGGATGAGGAGGAATTTCTTCACCCAGAGAGTGGTGAACCTGTGGAATTCTCTACCACAGAAGGCAGTTGAGGCCAATTCATTAAATAGATTCAAGAAGGAGTTAGATATATTTCTTAAAGCTAAAGGGATCAAGGGATATGGGGAGAAAGCAGGGACAGGGGACTGAATTTGGATGATCAGCCATGATCATATTGAATGGCGGAGCAGGCTCGAGGGGCCGAATGGCCGGCTCCTGCTCCTATTTCTTATGCCGCGGTGGGATTTGAACTCGCGTCGCCGGATCATTAGTCCAGGCCTCTGGATTACTAGTCCAGTAACATAACCACTATGCTAACCGTACTCTCTACTTTTGGATTGCCCACAATGCTCCCTTGTCAGCCTTCATTTGGTTATTTTAATTCCTGCCGTTCAAGATCATTATCTCCCACTAACCCCGAAGAATGCCTGCTGGCTATTCTGTTTCCTGTTGGAACTGAGCTGCTCGAAGAAGCATCGCCCTGGCTGCACAAACTCGCCTCTGTCTTACGTTTCAAAGAGACTCCTTCCCCCCTATTCTATTGGGAATTAGAGTAATTAAAACTCGCCATAATTAGCACACTCTCATTTCCTAATGCATGACATGCAATTAATTTCCTTCCCCCTTGTGCCAGCAGTCACTACCAATTCTCAATTATTCATCCCTTACTGTGGCAGACTTCAAAACAAACTTGCCCCGAACTCCCGCGGTGCTGGCTTAGCTCGCTCTGGCCTCAAAGACAGACTTGCATTTCTATAGCGCCTTTCACGACCACCGCACGTCTCAAAGCGCTTTACAGCCAAAGCAGTCACTGTTGTAATGTGGGAAACGCGGCAGCCAATTTGCACACAGCAAAGTCCCACAAACAGCAATGTGATAATGACCGGATCATCTGTCTTTTGTTATGTTAGAGGTCGCACAACACCAGGTTATAGTCCAACAGTTTTATTTGAAATCACAAGCTTTCGGAGCTGCTGCTCCTTCGTCAGGTGAAGTCACCTGACGAAGGAGCAGCGCTCCGAAAGCTTGTGATTTCAAATAAAACTGTTGGACTATAACCTGGTGTTGTGCGACCTCTCACATTTGTCCGCCCCAGTCCAACACCGGCATCTCCACATTTTGTTATGTTGGTTGAGGGATAAATATTTGCCCAGGACTCCGGGGATAATTCCTCTGCTCTTCTTCAAAATAGTGCCCGTGGGATCTTTTACGTTCAGCCGAGAGGGCAGACGGGGCCTCGGTTTAACGTCTCATCCAAAAGACGGCACCGCCGACAGTGCTGCGCTCCCTCAGTACTGCCCCTCCGACAGTGCAGCGCCCCCTCAGTACTGCCCCTCCGACAGTGCAGCACTCCCTCAGTACTGCCCCTCCGACAGTGCAGCGCTCCCTCAGTACTGCCCCTCCGACAGTGCGGCGCTCCCTCAGTACTGCCCCTCCGACAGTGCGGCGCTCCCTCAGTACTGCCCCTCCGACAGTGCAGCGCCCCCTCAGTACTGCCCCTCCGACAGTGCAGCGCTCCCTCAGTACTGCCCCTCCGACAGTGCGGCGCTCCCTCAGTACTGCCCCTCCGACAGTGCGGCGCTCCCTCAGTACTGCCCCTCCGACAGTGCGGCGCTCCCTCAGCACTGAACTGGAGTGTCAGCCTAGCTTTATGCGCTCAAGTCCCTGGAGTGGGACTGGAACCCACCTTCTGACTCAGAGGCAAGCGTGCTAACCACTGAGCCACAGCAGAGTCAGAAGGCAGGGCTTGAGCACACGATCCGGGCCGACCATTCCGCGCAGTACTGAGGGAGCGTTGCCCTGTCGGAAGTGCCGCACTTTGGACAAAGCATCACGTCAACAACTCCCTGTTCAGGTGGACATCAAGGATTCCCATGGTCCTATTCGAAGAAGAGCAGGTGCACCTTCCTGCACCACTCATCAGAACGCAGATTCATAAATCATTTACCTCAGTGCTTTGCGTGGGATCTTACCATGTACGATTTTCACTTGGTAGTTCTCCCTGGCCAATACTTATCAACCAACATCGCTAAAACAGAGTATTTATCTCATTGCGGTTTGTGGGAGCTTGCTGTGCGCAAACTGGCTGCCGCGTTTCCCTACATTACAACAGTGACTACACTTGAGAAAATAATTAAATGGCCGTGAAACGTTATGGGATGTCCTGAGGTTGTGAAAGAAGCTAAAAAAATGCAAATTCTTTTCTTGCTTTGCAATCTAAACCTTCTAAATCCACAAAAGATGAGGTACTGTTCACAATCTTAACATCCTTAAGCCACACCATCAAATGGAGTTCATGGGTTGTACACATTATAAACTTTCTGAACCCACAGCATACAACAATAGAGTGAGAGAACATTTAGCTCATTGCTGTTTGTGGGACCTTGCTGTGCACAAGTTCCGACTGATCACTATCCAGAGAGCCCTGCCACCAAACTGCGCGAGTGTGAATGTTAGTCCTGTTGCTATGGCCTCTCCACACCCCTGCCGACACCATCAAGGCTCACGCATCAAGAACAGCCACTTGGATAAAGTACAGGAGGGCTACCCGGTAAAGGCAACGGTCGCTGCTCCACACTCGTTACTAAGGCCCCAATCTTCAGTGTACTGAGTTAGCTAATCACAACCGGCCTGGCTGTGCGGGGCCTAAAACTGGTCTCAGTGCCCGTAAACTAGGGTGTGGGTTGGGGGGGGGGGCGGGGAATCTAGGCAAGGTTCCTGTTGTTGTCCCATATCTGATGACCCCCTCCGCTGGCAAATGCTCGTGTGTGTGGACATTAAGACACGGAGGGGATCAAAGGTGGCTGGAAGGCCCTCCAAGGTTGACTTAGACAACCCATGGTCACTGGCTAGGCTCCCGCGTGAAGCAGGAACACTTCAGCGAGGTTACCAGGAGGCAGCTAGCACCTGTGGAACCGCACCCCATGAGCCAGCCTGAGGGAAAACCAACAGGAGAGAGTCCATTCCTCAGCTCAATCACAAAGGCCGGTTGCTTTGCTGTCTCGTCTCTCTGTTACTTGAGGGAGATGCTCTTTAGAACTTAGAAACATAGAAGATAGGAGCAGGAGTAGGCCATTCGGCCCCTCGAGCCTGCTCCGCCATTCAATGCGATCATGGCTGATCATCCAAACTCAGTACCCTGTCCCTGCCTTCTCCCCATATCCCTTGGTCCCTTTAGCTTTAATAAATATATCTATCTCCTTGAATATATTTAATGAATTGGCCTCAACTGCCTTCTGTGGTAGAGAATTCCACAGGTTCACCACTCTCTGGATGAAGAAATTTCTCCTCATCTCTGTCCTAAATGGCTTACCCCTTATCCTTAGACTGTGACCCCTGGTTCTGGACTCCCCGACCATCAGGAACATCCTTCCTGCATCCAGTCTGTCTGGCCTTGTTAGAATTTTATAAGTTTCAATGAGATCCCCTCTCATTCTTCTAAACTCCAGCGAGTATAAGCCCAATCGCCCCAATCTCTCCTCATATGTCATTCCTGCCATCCCGGGTATCAACCTGGTGAATCTTTGCTGCACTCCCTCCATGGCAAGAACATCCTTCCTCAGATAAGGCGACCAAAACTGCACACAATACTCAAGATGTGGTCTCACCAAGGCCTTGTACAACTGCAGCAAGACATAAGAACATAAGAAATAGGAGCAGGAGTAGGCCAATCGGCCCTTCGAGCCTGCTCCGCCATTCAATAAGATCATGGCTGATCTGATCCTCACCTCAAATCTAAAGAACACAAGAAGTAGGAGCAGGACCCGGCCACTCAGCCCCTGGGCCCGCTATGCCACCCACAGAGCCTCGACCGATCCGAACTCAGCCTCATGTCCAATTTCCTGCCCGCTCCCCGTAACCCCTAATTCCCTTTACTTCTAGGAAACTGTCTATTTCTGTTTTAAATTTATTTAATGATGTAGCTTCCACAGCTTCCTGGGGCAGCAAATTCCACAGACCTACTACCCTCTGAGTGAAGAAGATTCTCCTCATCTCAGTTTTGAAAGAGCAGCCCCTTATTCTAAGATTATGTCCCCTAGTTCTAGTTTCACCCATCCTTGGGAACATCCTTACCGCATCCACCCGATCAAGCCCCTTCACAATCTTATATGTTTCAATAAGATCGCCTCTCATTCTTCTGAACTCCAATGAGTAGAGTCCCAATCTACTCAACCTCTCCTCGTATGTCCACCCCCTCATCCCGGGGATTAACCGAGTGAACCTTCTTTGTACTGCCTCGAGAGCAAGTATGTCTTTTCTTAAGTATATATAAACATCCTTGTTCTTGTACTCGAATCCTCTCGCTATGAAGGCCAACATACCATTTGCCTTCTTAACCGCCTGCTGCACCTGCATGCTTACCTTCAGCGACTGGTGCACAAGGACACCCAGGTCTCGTTGCACTTCCCCTTCTCCCAATCTGTTGCCATTCAGATACTAATCTGCCTTCCTGTTTTTGATGTTGGCTCTGGGGAACTCTTCCACTTTAAGCCGAGAGTGTCAGCATCAAGTGATCGGAACAGGAGGAGGCCAGTTAGCCCCGCGAGCCTGTTTTGCCATTCAATGAGATCATGGCTGATCTGCGACCTAACTCCATGTACCCGCCTCTGCCCCGTATCCCTTATTACCTTTGGTTAACAAAAATCTATCAATCTCAGATTTAAAATTAACAACTGACAGAGCATCAATTGCCATTTGCAGAAGAGAGTTCCAAACTTCTACCACCCTTTGTGTGAGGGCGTGTAGTTGTCCCACGTCGGACATCTAACCTGCGCTGCGGTTCCCGTGCTTGACGCAACAACAGAAACTTGCATTTATATAGTGCCTTTAACGTAGTAAAACGTCCCAGGGAGCTTCACAGGAGAGCGATTATCAAACAAAATTTGACACCGAGCCACATAAGGAGATATTAGGGCAGGTGACCAAAAGCTTGGTCAAAGAGGGAGGTTTTAAGGAGCGTCTTAAAGGAGGAGAGAGAGAAGTGGAGAGGCGGAGAGGTTTAGGGAGGGAATTCCAGAACTTAGGACCCAGACAGCTGAAGGCACGGCCGCCAATGGAGGAGCGGTGGAAATCGTGGATGCGCAAGAGGCCGGAATTAGAGGACAGCAGCGATCTCGGAGGGTTGCAGGAGATTACAGAGATAGAGAGGGGGCGAGGCCATGGAGGGATTTGAAAACGAGGATGAGAATTTTAAAGTCGAGGCGTTGCTGGACCGGGAGCCAGAGTAGGTCAGCGAGCGCAGGGAGTGATACGTGAACGGGACTTGGTGCGAGTTTGGATAAGCTCATGTTTATGAAGAGTGGAAGATGGGAGGCCGGCCAGGAGAGCGTTGGACTAGTCGAGCCCAGGAGGGATTTGAAAACGAGGATGAGAACTTTAAAATCGAGGCGTTGCCAGACCGAGAGATGCAGATGCAAAGGGTGGGGAGGGCTGGAAATAGAACAGAGCCAGGTTCCCAGCACTGACATCCTTGACCTTGACAGACGCTAAACTCACCGAGGTGTCGAAACGTTTTACTGTCTGACCCCATTGTAAATGCCGCAAGGACCCAGCAGTATGTAACTGGGACAAAGGGACTATTTCTGGCACTTGTCTCACTGGCTGTGGCATGCTATGATTTATTGCTACCACCTTTTATAGCTTGCTGAAGAGTCCTTCTCTTTACCGAGGCCGTTCATTAAGAGAGAGCCCGATTCATTCTCCTGATGCTAGACAAGGGTATAAAAGGATACAAAGCCAAGTTGGGTGGCTGGAATTAAAAGATACAGATCAGTCATGATCTCATGGAAAAGCGGAATAGGATCGAGGGGCTGAATAGCCAACACCTGTTCCTATGTTTCTAAGCTGGGGTGCCGATCAAGCGGACTACTTTGCCCTGGATGGTGTCGAGCTTCTTGAGTACTGCACCAATCCAAGCAAGTGGGGAGTACTCCGTCACACTCCTGACTTATGCCTTGCAGGTGGTGGAGAGGCTTTGGGGAGTCAGGAGGTGAGCCACTCCTTGAGTTAGGTTTCCAGTCAGGTGGGTTTGAGATCAACC
The DNA here is from genome assembly GCA_030390025.1 of Squalus acanthias. Classification (NCBI taxonomy): domain Eukaryota; kingdom Metazoa; phylum Chordata; class Chondrichthyes; order Squaliformes; family Squalidae; genus Squalus; species Squalus acanthias. Next base: position 2,600,102 of record JASTWF010000045.1, read on the forward strand.
AAACTCATTTTGCTTCAGACTCTTGCAGTGACCAGAGATAAAAGAAAGAACTTACATTTCTATCACGCATTTCATGACCTCAGGATGTCCCAAAGCGCTTTACAGTACTTTTTTCGCAGTGCAGTCACTTGTAATGTAGGAAACGTGGCAGCCAATTTGCACACAGCAAGCTCCCACAAACAGCAATGAGATGATAACCAGATAATCTGTTTTTAGTGATGCTACTGCTCTTCTTCAAAATAGTGCAATGGGATGTTTTACATCCACCCGAGAGGGCAGACGGGGCCTCGGTTCAACATCTCATCCGAAAGACGGCTCCTCCGACAGTGCAGCACTCCCTCAGTCCTGTACTAAGGTGTCAGCCTGGAATAAGAGCTCAAGTCTCTGGAGCGGGACTTAAACCCATGACCTTCTGACTTCGCTACAGGGACTTGCGCACGTAATCCAGGCTGACGCTTTAGCGCAGTACTGTTTTACCACGTTAAGGGCGCTATATAAATGCAAGCTGTTGTTGCTGTAGTACTTCATTGGCGGCCGTGCCTTCAGCCGCCTGGGCCCTAAGCTCTGGAATTCCCTCCCTAAACCTCTCCGCCTCTCTCTCCTCCTTTTAAGACCCTCCTTAAAACTGACCTCTTTGACCAAGCTTTTGGTCATCTGCCCTAATATCTCCTTCTGTGGCTCGGTGTCAAACTTTGTTTGATAACCGCTCCTGTGAAGCACCTTGGGACGTTTTACTACATTAAAGGCGCTATATAAATGCAAGTTGTTGTTGTTGTTGATTTGCTGTAAAGCGCTATGGGACGTCCCGAGATTGTGAAAGGTGCTAAATAAATGCAGGTTCTTGCTTTCATAAGAACATAAGAAATAGGAGCAGGAATAGGCCACTTGGCCCCTCGAGCCTGTTCTGCCATTCAATAAGATCATGGCTGATCTTGGGCTCAAAGCCCCTTCCCCGCCCGCTCCCCATAACCCTTCACTCCCTTATCTTGCAAAAATCTGTCTATCTCCACCTTAAATGTATTTAATGATCCAGCCTCCACGGCTCTCTGGGGCAGAGAATTCCACAGATTCACGACCCTCTGAGAGAAGAGATTCCTCCTCATCTCAGTTCTAAAAGGGCGACCCTTTATTCTGAAACTATGCCCCCGAGTTCTAGATTTCCCCACGAGGGGAAACATCTCTCTGCATCTACCTTGTCGAGCCCCCTCAGTATCTTACATGTTTCAATAAGATCCCCTCTCATTCTTCTAAATTCCAATGAGTATAGGCCCAGCCTGCTCAACCTTTCCTCATAAGTCAACCCCTCATCTCTGGAATTAACCGAGTGAATCGTCTCGGAACTGCCTCCAATGCAAGTATATCCTTCACCCCATGGACAGAAGCAGCCCTGGAAACAGTTAAAAGTAATTATGCTGTCTTGAGCTCAAGGATATTACAGACACTGTTAATGCAAATCAAATTCAAAATGAAGCTTCAATCCGCTTTTTAAAAAAAATACAGGTCTCTGCTGTGAACTTAGATCATCGTGCCTGTTGCACAGGATCACCTCTGCAAGCCCTATATGGGTGTCTGCTTTTACCCCCCTCACCTGTAATGTGATCTCTATCCAACAGTTTAAAAAAAGTGCGAGAGGAGTAATTTCCTCCATTTGAAAAACACATTGACCGAACAAACAGCTTGCATAATTAAATATTACATAGCGTGGATAAGGTAAACTCAATATTACTCATGTCAGTCAGGCCCTGCACAACAAGAGGGAACAAGTAGAAAAACCGGTCTTACAAGAAAAAGAAGCCTTTCTTCCAACGGTGATGGATACAGAATCGCACAAAGGGGAGTGGAAATCTGGAACTCTCTTGTCAGCGTGGCTTAGTGGGCAGCACTCTCACCTCCGAGTCAGAAGGTTCAAGGCTGTCCAGAGACTCCAGTACAAAAATCTAGGCTGACACTCCCAGTGCAGTGCTGAGGAAGTGCTGCACTGTCGGAGGTGCCGTCTTTCAGATGAGACCTTAAACCTGAGGCCCCGTCTGCTCCCTCAGGTGGATGTAAAAGATCGCCTGGCCACTATTTCGAAGAAGAGCAGGGGGAGTTCTCCCCAGTGTCCTGGGGCCAATATATGTCCCTCCACCAACATCACTTAAACAGACTAGCTGGTCATTATCACAGTGCTGTTTGTGGGAGCTTGCTGTGCGCAGATTGGCTGCTGCATTTCCTACATTACAGCAGTGACCACACTTCAAAAAGTACTTCATTGGTTGTGAAGCGCTTTGGGACATCCCAAGGTCGCTACATAAATGCAAGTCTTTGAGCTGTTGAGGCTGGGGGTCAATTGAACATTTCAAAGCTGAGATTGATAGATTTTTGTTGGGCAAGGGTATTTAGGGTTACGGAGCCAGAGTGGGTAGATGGAGTTGAGATACAGATCAGCCATGATCTAACTGAATGGCGGAACAGGCTCGAGGGGCTGACTGGCCTGTTCTTATGTCGAATCTTACAGCACAGAAGGAGGCGGCCAATCGGCCTGTCATGTCTGTGCCAGCTTATTTGGCATGATCCAACAGGCAAGGTGATGGAATCAAAGGGGGGTGGGGTTTGAAGATGCAGTTGGTTGGTTGGCTGAGTGAGTTGAAACAGCAGAGGTTCAAGCTCGATGGGCTGAATGGCCTCTTCATGCCCTTGACTTCTTTTTTAATATATTAATGTTCTTAATTGAACTCTGCGCACGCAACATTTGAGTAGATTAATCGAGGTGCGATTATTTCAATTAAACTCATTTTAGCTGCTCTTTTTCGGACACTTGGGACTGGATTTTACCAGCCCTGAGGAGGCGGGACTGCTGGGAAAATGGGAAAAATTGGGAGCGGGACCCAACCCGCCTCTGAACCATCTTCCCGGGAGGCGGGTCCCTGCGGGAAGGGGATCAGAGCCAATTAACTGCCTGTTAACAGGTAGTTAAGAGGCTTTTCCCCATTTTCCGTCTGCTGATGCGGCCTTCCCGACGTCAGGAAACCCCGCCAGGGTCAGCGAGGCGAGCTGTGGGTCTGCTGCAGTGTAAGTGTGCAAATGACAGCTACAGAGGTAAGTTTGACAGGTGAGAGAATGTAGTGAGAAATATTTTTATTCTGTTTATACATATCTGCAGGTGACAAGATTTGATGTTTCTGGGAAGCCACATCTGATCGGCAGAATTGACAGTTGGCTTCTGTTTGCTCCTAAGGGGAGAGTCATTGGTGAGCCTGGGTACAAGGGCTCACCTTTGGACAGTGATCGTCAGTGTTTGACAGCACCTCAATGCTGTCAAACACTGTCAAAAAATTATGGGGCCTGTCACTTTAACAAAACCGGCAGATGAAGCGTCATGCACTGACGTCATCTGACACCGGCTTTCCCTTAATTGGCCGGCAAGCCCGCAGGGCGGGCTTAACAAAGGCCAATCAGGGGAAAATAGTGTCAGGTCGTCAAGACGTCGCTGGGGGCGGGACTAGAACCCGGAAGCCAGCAGTCCCGCCCCCAAGGCGCCTCCTCAGGTAAGTTCCCGGCCTTTAACCTCAGCATTCAGACTTTTGATTGGCTGAAACAAAGTGAGCTTGTTGGGGAGGGGGTTGGTCAGTGGAATTTACATCCGCCTCCAAGGTGGGCAACAACAAATCGGGAGACAGCAGCAAATGGGGCAAGGAGAGCGGCTCAGCATTTTGCATTTAGAATACAAAAAAAGTTGAATAGATTGTAGTAAGTGGTGAAATAAAATCAATTGAGAATGGAAGAAAAAGCAAAAAAACGTCAAGGGGGGGGTGGCGGGGGCGGGGGAGGACAGATAAATACATTGAGGGAGAAAGGAATAGAAGGATATGCCGATAGGGTGAGACGAAGAGGGGTGGGAGGCAATGTTCCTGTCAAGCTGCGCAGTCGTGTGGCGGTCTGGAGATCCCTTTTACATTAAAGAATGGGCCGCGTGGAAATTTGAATGGGCCGCACAGCCCGTTAATGGGACCGCGCGCAAAAAAACTGAAAGGGAACATTGGTAGGAGGGGGCTCGTGTGGAGCATAAACACCGGCATCGAGGAGTTGGGCCGAACGGCGTGTTTCTGTGCTGTGGACTCGATGCATCTCCAAGTAATGCAAGAGGAACTGGTATTTAATTCAATTATACTGCAATTGTTTTAATTGTTTCAGGGTAATTACTGTAATAAAGCTTCTACTAATGTTTGGGTTGTTGCCGCTGCGTTAACTGTAGCTTTCCAGTGCATGGGCTGGCCAGCCCAGGGAGACGGTCGTTTCCCTGGACCTGTTGCCAGTCTATGGGTTAAAAAGGCAGTAATTCAATCGCTAGGTGCTGCTGGCATTTATGAACTAGTCAAGCTTTGATCTCATGATTTACAAACATCAGGACTACTGACCTGAAAAAACTGCCTTTCATTTCTCGGCCAGAAACCCCACAAGAACAAGTGGCCAGAAACCAATTATAAAACACATCGATTGAGAAAGTGTGCTGCAGTTGCGGAGGTTGGGGCAGATGTCAACATCTGACCAGAAATTACAAAATAGGAGAGAGCTTCCGACATCTTGCTTTTGTCGCAATTCCTCCTCTGGGGTGCCGACTCTCACTGGGTGTCGTTCCAAAGTTATCGCCAGCTCTCTGGTTCCCTTGCCCAGGCTTTTTTAAAAAATAAATAATTCACGGGATGTGGGCGTCGCTGGCAAGGCCAGCATTTATTGCCCATCCCTAATTGCCCTGGAGAAGGTGGCGCTGAGCCGCCTTCTTGAACCGCTGCAGTCCGTGTGGTGAAGGTGCTCCCACAGTGCTGTTAGGGAGGGAGTTCCAGGATTTTGACCCAGCGACGATGAAGGATCGGCCGATATATTTCCAAGTCAGGATGGTGTGTGTGACTTGGAGGGGAATTTGAAGGTGATGGTGTTGCCATGTGCCTGCTGCCCTTGTCCTTCTAGGTGGGTTTGGGAGGTGCTGCCGAAGAAGCCTTGGCGAGTTGCTGCAGTGCATCTTGTAGATGGTACACACTGCAGCCACGGTGCGCCGGTGGTGGAGGGAGTGAATGTTAAAGGTGGCGGATGGGGCGCCAATCAAGCGGGCTGCTTTATCCTCGTTTCATACAGTGGCCCTACGACAACCGTTGGCTGAGGAAAGACTCAAAATACTAGGGCTGTTTTTTGTTACAACAGATTACGGGGATGATTTAATAAAAGGCCTTTTAAAATTATGAAGGGGGAGGGAAAAGTCAATAGAGATGGATTGTTTCCAATGATCGAGGGGGAATAGAACAAGGGGACATAGATTTACGACAGAGTAGGAGACTTTTTTTTTCCAGAAAGAAAAAAGACTGACTTGCATTTATATAGCACCTTTCACGATCTCAGGTCGTCCCAAAGTGCTTTCCAGCCAATAAAGTACTTCTTGGAAGTCACTGTTGTAATGTAGGAAACGTGGCAGCCAATTTGCGCACAGCACGATCCCACAACAGCAATGTGCTAATGATCAGATAATCTGTTTTAGTGATGTTGGTTGAGGGATAAATATTGGCCCCAGGACACCGGGGAGAACTCTCCCTGCTCTTCTTCGAAATAGTGGCCGTGGGATCTTTTACGTCCACCTGAGGGGGCAGCCTGGGTTTAACGTCTCATCCGAACGACGGCACCTCCGACAGCGCGGCGCTCCCTCAGCACTGCACCGGGAGTGTCAGCTTAGATTTTTGTGCTCAAGTCTCTGGAGTGGGACTATGAACCCACGACCTTCTGACTCCGAGGGGAGCGTGCGACCCCGCTGAGCCACGGCTGACCAGAGTGTGTCGGGAGGTTATGGAATGTGGGATCCTGCTGTGCACCGAGTGCGGCCACGTTTCCGACATTACAAACGGGGACGACACTTTTGAAAGCACTGCGACTTCGAAGGAGGGGATTTAGACACGATATTAAACGCGAGAGATTTAGGACAGGTAGCTGGGGAAATTTGTTTAAGCAGAGGTTTGTGAGGCTGCGCAATGCACTAGCGGTGATTAAAGAGGCCATGACAACATTTAAGAGCTGGTTAAGAATAGGGGGATAAAGGGATATGGGAACTGGGTGGGCACGTGGGATACTGCACGAGTGGAGGATAAACACAGATAAACACCAACACGGACTGGTTGGGCCAAACGGCCGGTTTCTGTGCTGTAATTTCAACCTAAATTCTACCATTAAAGCCTTTGTAATAAAGCCAAATCACGTACTTCCCTGACATCAACACACGAGTGCTGCCTTAAGAGTTTTATCCGTCAGCCCAGGAGTGCGGGGGCCAATCATAGTGCCCCCACTCTACAAAACCTCGGCACGGTGTTGGCACGCTCTTCGACTTGGGGGTGGGAATGGGGAAGAGATGACCGAACTAATCAATCACAGTTGACCCGGATCTTGTCCTTGCCCAACATTCACACACATCTTCTAGGAGGAATCACTCGGTATCTAGACTGATTCCTGGGGTGAGTGGGTTGTCCTATGAGGAGAGATTGAGTAGATCGGGCCTGTACTCTCTGGAGTTTAGAAGAATGAGAGGCGATCTCATTGAAACAGAAAAGATTCTGAGGGGGATTGACAAGGTAGATGCTGAGAGGCTGTTTCCCCCTGGCTGGAGAGTCTAGAACCAGGGGTCACAGTCTCAGGATAAGGGGTCGGCCATTTAAGACCGAGATGAGGAGGAATTTCTTCACTCAGAGGGTGGTGAATCTTTGGAATTCTCTACCCCAGAGGGCTGTGGAGGCTCAGTCGTTGAGTATATTCAAGACTGAGATCGATAGATTTTTGGACTCTAGGGGAATCAAGAGATATGGGGACAGGGCGGGAAAGTGGAGTTGAGGTCGAAGATCAGCCATGATCTTATTGAATGGCGGAGCAGGCTCGAGGGGCCGTATGACCGACTCCTGCTCCTATTTCTTATGTTCTTATCAATATTGCTTGGCGGTTAATTGTTCTAATCAAAGTGGCCGGTTGTCATCCGATAATCAGATGTTGGGCTTCGAGCAAAAAATGTTCTCGACATATTCCTAGAAAATATTTTTCACCCGAGGGAACAGACGAAATTCGATTCTGCTGCAACCGATGAAAATGAGATCCGGTGAAAGACAAGAACTGTCATTTCCTAATGCACAAGAGTGATGAGCAATGCCGAAAGAATTAAGAAGTAACTGTTGCACAATTGGAAATACTCCACCAATTGTTCACGACACACCAACTGAACCCTTCACAACAATGGAGTCATTCAAACTCACAGCACAGAAGGAGGTCATTCGGCACATCGCACCTGTGCCGGCTCTTTGAAAGAGTGATCCAATTAGTCCCACTATCCGCCCCCTTTCCCCGTCGACCTGTAAACTTTTCCTCTTCACGTATACAGCCAATTCCCTTTTGAAAGTTACTATTGAATCTGCTTCCACCGCCCTTTCAGGCGGCGCATTCCAGATCACAACAACTCGCTGCGTAAAAAAATTCTCATCTCCCCTCTAGTGCTTTCTCGCCAATGATCTTAAATCTGTGCGCTCTGGTTACCGACCCTCCTGCCAGTGGAAAGTTTCTCCTTAATTACTCTGTCAAAACCGCTCATAATTCTGAACACCTCGATTAAATTTCCCCTTAACCTTCGGTGCTCTAAGAACAACCACCCCACGTTCTCTAGTCTCTCCGCCTTACTGAAGTCCCTCATCCCAATAAAAGAGCTCGAAGTGAAGCAGTGATCAAGAGTCCCTAGCCACTGATGCCCTACATAGTTGAACATTCATATTGCGGACAAGATACAGACAAGGTCTAACTCTGGGAAAAGATTTCCACATTACAGCAGAAAAACAAAGCTGCAGCAACAAGAACAGGGGACTGCAGCAAGGCTAAAAACAGATGATCATTACGTTTCTGGGAGCTTGCTGTGCGCAAATCGGCTGCCGCGTTGCCTACATTACAACAGTGACTACACTTCGAGAATATTTCATTGGCTGTAAAGCGCTTTGGGACGTCCTGAGGTTGTGAAAAGTGCTATCGAAAGAAAAAATGACTTGCATTTCTATAGCGCCTTTCACGACCACCGGACGTCCCAAATCGCTTTACAGCCAATGAAGTACTTTTTGAAGTGTCGTCACTGTTGCAATGTAGGGGAACGCGGCAGCCAATTTGCGCACAGCAAGCTCCCAACAAACAGCAACGTGCTAATCTGTTTTAGTGATGTTGGTTGAGGGATAAATAATGGCCAGGACACCGGGGAGAACTCCCCTGCTCTTCTTCGAAATAGTGCCATGGGATCTTTTACATCCACCCAAGAGAGCAGACGGGGCCCCCAGTTTAACGTCTCATCCGAAAGACAGCACCTCCGACAGTGCAGCGCTCCCTCAGCACTGCACTGGAGTGTCAGCCTGGATTATGTGCTCAAGTCCCTGGAGTGGGATTTGAACCCACAACCTTCTGACTCAGAGGAGAGGGTGCTACCCACTGAGTCACTGACTTGACACATGAAAGGACAGTCCTTTCTTCATCAGATTCCCTTTCTTTCCAACAGGATGGACAACCTGACTGAGCATCTGAAACAAGAGAATCTTCGATCTGAAGTAAAAATGAAGGTTATGGAAAATTGTTTCACAGTCGAGTTAATTGTATTACAAAAAGTGAAGGAAAAAAAATGTGAAGGAACATCTGGTCACTGCCTCTCTAGCTCAGAGACAATGAGGCCAACATAAACTAAGTCAACACAACCCAAGGATCAAACTTATGTGGCTCTGTGCCACAGAACAATGCAGTTACTCACTGGGCCAGCATCAGAGCCAGTATAATATAGAAAGAAAGACTTGCTCCTTTCACCACCTCACAACGTCCCAAAGCACTTTTCAGCCAATGAAGTGGGGTACGGTAGCATAGTGGTTATGTTACTGGACTAATGATCCAGAGGCCTGGACTAATGATCCAGAGCCATGAGTTCAAATCCCACCACGGCAGCTGGGGAATTTAAATTCAGTTAATAAATAAATCTGGATTTATTTATTTTTTGATTCGTTTATGGGATGTGGGCATCGCTGGCAAGGCCAGCATTTATTGCCCATCCCTAATTGCCCTTGAGAAGGTGGTGCTGAGCCGCCTTCTTGAACCGCTGCAGTCCGTGTGGTGAAGGTACTCTCACAGTGCTGTTAGGGAGGGAGTTCCAGGATTTTGACCCAGCGACGATGAAGGATCGCCGATATATGTCCAAATCAGGATGGTGTGTGACTTGGAGGGGAACTTGGAGGTGGTGGTGATCCCATGCACCTGCTGCCCTTGTCCTTCTAGGTGGTAGAGGTCGTGGGTTTGGAAGGTGCTGCCGAAGAAGCCTTGGCGAGTTGCTGCAGTGCATCTTGTAGATGGTACACACTGCAGCCACGGTGCACCGGTGGTGGAGGAAGTGAATGTTTAAGGTGGTGGATGGGGTGCCAATCAAGTGGGCTGCTTTGTCCTGGATGGTGTCGAGCTTCTTGAGTGTTGTTGGAGCTGCACTCATCCAGGCAAGTGGAGAGTATTCCATCACAATCCTCACTTGTGCCTTGTAGATGGTGGAAAGGCTAGTATCAGTAATGGTGACCATGAAACTATCGGATTGTCGTAAAAACCCATCTGGTTCACTAATGTCCTTTAGGGAAGAAAATCTGCCGTCCTTACCTGGTCTGGCCTATATGTGACTCCAGACCCACAGCAATGTGGTTGACTCTTAACTGCCCTCTGAAATGGCCCAGCAAGCCACTCAGTTAAGGGAAATTAGGGATGGGCAATAATTGCCAGCGCGTCCACATCCCGTGAATGAATAAAGAAAAAGTACTTTTTTGAAGTAGTCACTGTTCTAATGCAGCCAATTTGCGCACAGCAAGCTCCCACAAACAGCAATGAGATCACATCATCTGTTTTTGGCTGAGGGATGAATATTGACCAGGACACCGGGGAGAACTCTCCCTGCTCTTCGAATAGTGGCGTGAGATCGTTTACGTCCAGCCATGGGTGAAGACGGAGCCTCGGTTTTACGTCTCATCTGAAAAACGTCAACTCCAACATTGCAGCGCTCCCTCAGTAGCTGCGCTGGGAGTGTCGGCCTGGATTATGTGCTCAAGTACCCGGAGTGGGACTTGAACCCACGACCTTCTGTCTCAGAGTGTGACGAGAGTGATACCATTGAGCCGATAATAACAGATAATTCACTGGGATTATGGAAATAGGTCACGGTATCGGTCACTTCAGGATCTTCATTACTTCCCTGTATTAAAGGCGCCTAAACTTGTTTGAATCCCTCCAATCAGGTTGCTGCCCCTGCCACAGTACCGAAATGGCTCTTATCAAAGTCACAAACTGACTGTGACTGTGGTAAACAATCCCTCCTCCTCCTTCTCGACCTTTGACACGGTTGATCCTCCTCCCATGCCTCTCCTCCTTCGTCCAGCTGGATTTGTCTGGTTCTGTTCCTATCTATCTAACCGTAGCCAAAGAATCACCTGCAATGGCTTCTCTTCCCGCCCCTGCAGCGTTACCTCTGCAGTCCCCTGAGGATCTATCCTTGAGCCCCTCCTATTTCTCATCTACATGCTGCCCCTCGGTGACATCATCCGAAAGCACAGTGCGAGTTTCCACACATACGCTGACGACACCCAGCTCTACCTCACCACCACTTCTCTCGACCCCTCCACTGTCTCTAAATTGTCAGACTGCTTGTCCGACATCCAGTTCTGGATGAGCAGAAATTTCCTCCAACTAAATATCGGGAAGACCGAAGCCATTGTCTTCAGTCCCCGCCACAAACTCCGCTCCCTAGCCACTGACTCCATCCCTCTCCCTAACATCTGTCTGAGGCTGAACCACACTGTTCGCAACCTTGGTGTCATATTTGACCCCGAGATGAGCTTCCAACCACATATATGTCAGGCATCAAGGGGTATGGGGAGAGAGCGGGAATATGGTATTGAGATAGAAGATCAGCCATGATCATATTGAATGGCGGAGCAGGCTCGAAGGGCCGAATGGACGACTCCTGCTCCTATTTTTCTATGTTTTTCTATATCCGCACCATAACAAAGACCGCTTACTTCCACTTCAGTCACATCACCTGACTCCGACCTTGCCTCAGCTCATCTGCTGCTGAAACCCACATCCATGCCTTTGTTACATCTAGACTTGACTATCGCACTGCACGCCTGGCCGGCCTCCCACGTTCTACCCTTCGTAAACTTAAGCTCATCCGAAACTCGGCTGCCCCGTGTCCTAACTCGCACCAAGTCCCGTTCACCCATCACCCCCCGTGTTCGCTGACCTGCATTGGCTCCCGGTTGAGCAACGCCTCAATTTTGAAATTCTCATCCTGGTTTTCAAATCCCTCCATGGCCTCGCCCCCCTCCCCATCTCTGTAACTTCCTCCAGCCCCACAAACCCCCCACCCCCCCCACCCCCCCAACCCAAGATCTGTGCTTCTGGCCTTTTGCGCATCCCCGATTTTAATCGTTCCACCATTGGCGGCCGTGCCTTCAGCTGCCTGGGCCCCGAGTTCTGGAATTACCTTCCTAAACCTCTCCGCCTCGCTACCTCTCTTTCCTCCTTTAAGACGCACCTTAAACCTACCTCTTTGACCAAGCTTTTGGTCATCTGCCCTAATATATGGCTTGGTGTCAAAAAATATTTTGATAACACTCCGTTCGAAGTGCTTTGGGACGTTTTACTACGTTAAAAGGCGCTATATAAATACAAGTTGTTGTTGAACTGTGCTCAATAGGAACACCACGTGAAGGAAGTTAAAAAAACACGTTTGATAAAATCTGAAATGATATTAATACAATAACTTAATATCTATAGAAAATCCTGGAAATACTCAGCAAGTCAGGCAGCATCTGTGGAGAAAGAAACAGAGTTAACGTTTCAGATCGATGACCTTTCGTCAAAACAGTTTCATCAAACCTGAAACATTAACTCTGTTTCTCCACAGACGCTGCCTGACCTGCTGAGTATTTCCAGCACTTTTTGCTATATTTCAGATTTCCAGCATCCGCAGTATTTTGCCTTTGTTTTAAATTAATATCGCTATTCAGATGACAAGCAGGTGTCCATCTGCCTTCTGGCAACACGGTGGCATAGTGGTTAGCACTGTTGCCTCACAGCACCAGGGACCCGGGTTCGAATCCGGCCTCGGGTGACTGTCTGTGTGGAGTTTGCACATTCTCCCCATGTCTGCGTGGGTTTCCTCCGGGTGCTCCGGTTTCCTCCCACAGTCCAAAGATGTGCGGGTTAGGTTGATTTGGCTACGATAAATTGACCCTTAGTGTTAGGGGGATTAAATACGTGGGGTTACGGGGATAGGGTGGGATATGTGTCGGTGCAGGCTCGATGGGCCGAAATGGCCTCTATCTGCACTGTGGGGATTCTGTGGATTCTGTGATTCTGTTCCTGAGGAGGCCGAGGGGAGGTCTAATTGAGGTGTATAAAATTATGAGAGGCCTAGATAAGAGTGGATAGGAAGGACCTATTTCCCTTAGCAGAGAGGTCAATAACCAGGGGGCTTGGATTTAAAGCAATTGGTAGAAGGATTAGAGGGGAGTTGAGGTGAACTTTTTTCACCCAGAGGATGGTGGGAGTCTGGAACTCACTGCCTGAAAGGGCGGTAGAGGCAGAAACCCTCATCACATTTAAAAAGTACTTGGATACGCACTTGAAGTGCCGTAACCTACAGGGCTATGGACCAAGAGCTGGAAAGTGGGATTAGGCTGGAGAGCTCTTTTTCGGCCGGCACGGACACGATGGGCCCAATGGCCTCCTTCTGTGCTGTAAATTTCTATGATTCTATGTCCTGTATAATTACAATAGTTTATTTTTTAAAAAGTGTTTTTTTTCCCCCAAAGACAAACCCTCCTCAGATGATGATGGGGTGGGAAAAGACTCATGTTATGATGAACCTGTATAAAACACTGGTTCGGCCTCAACTGGAGTATTGTGTCCAATTCTGGGCACCGCACTTTAGGAAGGATGTGAAGGCCTTAGAGAGGGTGCAGAAAAGATTCACAAGAATGGTTCCAAGGGTGAGGGACTCCAGTTACGTGGATAGACTGGAGAAGCTGGGGTTGTTCTCCTTAGAGCAGAGAAGGTTGAGAGGAGATTTGATAGAGGAGTTCAAAATCATGAGGGGTCTAGACAGTGTAGAGAGAGAGAAACTGTTCCCATTGGCAGAAGGGTCGAGAACCAGAGGACACAGCTATAAGGTGATTGGCAGAATAACCAAAGGCGACATGAGGGAAAACTTTTTTATGCAGCGAGTGGCTAGGATCTGGAATGCACTGCTTGAAAGGGTGGTGGAGGCAGACTCAATCATGGCTTTCAAAAGGGAGTTGGATAAGTACCTGAGGGGAAAAAATTTGCAGGGCTACGGGGAAAGGGCGGGGGAGTGGGACTAGCTGAAGTGCTCTTGCAGAGAGCTGGCACGGGCTCGATGGGCCGAATGGCCTCCTTCTGTGCTGTAACCATTCCATGATTCTAATTGGTAGAAGGATTAGAGGGGAGTTGAGGAGAAATTTTTTCACCCAGCAGGCGGTGGGGGTCTGGAACTCACTGCCTGAAAGGGTGGTAGAGGCAGAAACACTCATCGTAGTCCTTGGATATGCACTTGAAGTGCCGTAGCCTACAGGGCTACGGACCAAGAGCTGGAAAGTGGGATTAGGCTGGATAGATCTTTTTTCAGCCAGCATGGACACGATGGGCCAAATGGCCTCCTTCTGTGCCGTACATTTCTATGATTCTACGTCCTGTATAATTACATAAGAAATAAGAGCAGGAGTAGGCCATACGGCCCCTCGAGCCTGCTCCGCCATTTAATAAGATCATGGCTGATCATCGACCTCAACTCCACTTTCCCGCCCGATCTCCATATCCTTCGATTACCCTAGAGTCCAAAAATCTATCGATCTCAGCCTTGAATATACTCAAAGACTCAGCATTCACAGCCCTCTGGGGCAGAGAATTCCAAAGATTCACAGCCCTCTGAGTGAAGAAATTCCTCCTCATCTCGGTCTTATGTGCAGAAAAAGCAGTAACCCTGAGGATTGGGAGCAGTTTAAGATTCAACAAAGGAGGACAAAGGGATTAATTAAGAAGGGGAAAATAGAATACGAGAGTAAGCTTGCAGGGAACATAAAAACTGACTGTAAAAGCTTTTATAGATATGTGAAGAGAAAAAGATTAGTGAAATCAAGCATAGGTCCCTTGCAGTCAGAATCAGGGGAACTTATAATGGGGAACAAAGAAATGTCAGACCAATTAAATACATATTTTGGTTCTGTCTTCACAAAGGAGGACACAAATAACCTCCCAGAGATGTTGGGGAACATAGGGAGGAACTGAAAGAAATCAGTATTTGTAGGGAAATGGTGTTAGGGAAATTGAAGGCCGGTAAATCCCCAGGGCCTGATAATCTACATCCTAGGGTACTTAAGGAAGTGGCCCTAGAAATAGTAGATGCATTGCTGGTCATCTTCCAACATTCGATGGAATCTGGCACTGTACCCATGGATTGGAGGGTAGCTAATGTTACCCCACTATTCAAAAAGGGTGGTAGAGAGAAAACGGGGAATTACAGACCGGTAAGCCTGACATCGGTAGTGGGGAAAATGCTAGAGTCCATTATAAAAGATGTAATAGCTGAGCACTTGGAAAACAGTGACTGGATCGGACAAAGTCAACATGTATTACAAAAGGTAAATCATGCTTGACTAATCTACTGGAATTTTTTGAGGATGTAACTGGGAAAATAGATAAGGGAGAACCAGTGGATGTGGTGTATTTGGACTTCCAAAAGGCTTTTGATAAGGTCCCGCATAAGAGATTAGCGTGTAAAGTTAAGGCACATGGGATTGGGGGCAAGGTATTGACTTGGATAGAGAACTGGTTGGCAGACAGAAAGCAAAGAGTTGGAATAAACAGGTCTTTTTCCGAGTGGCAGGCAGTGACTAGTGGGGTACCGCAGGGATCGGTCCTTGGACCCCAGCTATTCACAATATATATTAATGATCTAGACAAGGGAACTAGATGTAATATCTCCAAGTTTGCAGACGACACAAAACTGGGTGGGCGTGTGTGCTGCGAGGAGGATGCCGAGAAACTCCAGGATGATTTGGACAGGTTGGGTGATTGGGCAGAAGCGTGGCAGATGCAATATAACGTGGATAAATGCGAGGTTATCCACTTTGGTGGCAAAAACAGAAAGGCAGATTATTATCTGAATGGCAATAGATTGGGAGAAGGGGAAGTGCAACGAGACCTGGGTGTCCTTGTGCACCAGTCGCTGAAGGTAAGCATGCAGGTGCAGCAGGCGGTTAAGAAGGCAAATGGTATGTTGGCCTTCATAGTGAGAGGGTTTGAGTACAGGAACAAGGATGTCTTGCTGCAGTTGCCATGGAAGGAGTTCAGCGAAGATTCACCAGGCTGATACCTGGGATGGCAGGAATGACGTATGAAGAGAGATTGGGTCGATTGGGCTTATACTCGCTGGAGTTTAGAAGAATGAGAGGGGATCTCATTGAAACTTATAAAATTCTGACAGGACAGGACAAACTAGATGCAGGAAGGATGTTCCCGATGGTCGGGGAGTCCAGAACCAGGGGTCACAGTCTAAGGATAAGGGGTAAGCCATTTCGGACAGAAATGAGGAGGAATTTCTTCACCCAGATAGTGGTGAACCTGTGGAATTCTCTGCGACAGAAGGCAGTAGAGGCCAATTCATTAAATAGATTCAAGAAGGAGTTGGATATATTTCTTAAGGCTGAAGGGATCAAGGGATATGGGGAGAAAGCAGGGACAGGGCACTGAATTTGGATGATCAGCCATGATCGCATTGAATGGCGGAGCAGGCTAGAGGGGCCGAATGGCCTACTCCTGCTCCTATCTTCTATGATTCTATGATTAAATGGCCGATCCCTTATCCTGAGACTATGCCCCCTAGTTCTAGACACTCCAGCCAGGGGAAACAACCTCTCAACATCTACCCTGTCAATCCCCCTCAGAATCTTAGATGTTTCAATGAGATCACCTCTCATTCTTCTAAATTCCAGAGAGTATAGGCCCATTCTACACAATCTCTCATCATAGGACAGCCCTCTCATCCCAGGAATCAATCTAGTGAACCTTTGTTGCACCGCCTCTAATGCAAGTATATCCTTCCTTAGATAAGGAGACCAAAAGTATGCACACTACTCCAGGTGTGGTCTCACCAAGGCCCTGTACAATTGTAGCAAGACTTCCTTACTCTTATACTCCAACCCCCTTGCAATAAAGGCCAACGTGCACCTTCCTTATTGCTTGCTGTACCTGCATTACAATAGTTTAGAGGGGAGGGGAAAAAAACACGCCTTTCCTGTTAAAGACAAACCCCTTAGATGAAGAGGGGGTTGGTAAAACCCAGCAGAGACACGTTGGGCCGAATGGCCTGATGAGGAAAGTCCCGCCCTCCAGCCGTCCCCGATTGGCCGCGGGGCTGTGCAAAAAAATAAACGCGCGCTTCCAATTGGCTAATCCGCCTGTCAATCAAACTAAAACTACCTACACACACACACACAAAACAACCACTGCCCGGTTAGGTCAAGATTAAATACCTGCAAAATATGTTACTTTTACAAAAGAAAGCATCGGTTGCAAAAGGAAAAGTGCAATCATTTCCCGGGGGGTGGGTGGGAAAGGGAATTCATTTGAGGCAAGTGGCAGGAGGACACCTGGCGAGTGACGTCGCGCGCCCTTACCTGGGGCTCAGGTGAGCGGCAGAAGCCGGAAAGAAGCGCAACGGCTGCTCTCGCTTACATTATTCATTAACGGCTCGCTGTTCATTCCCCCTTTCCCTTCGAGGTTAAAGGTGTCTAATTCCCTTACCATGTCGGTGGTTTGCGAGCTGCGGTCTTTCCCCCTCTCTCTCTCTCTCTCCTCCAGCGCCGATGTCCGCGAAACTTGCCCTCCCGCCGCCGTCACTCAGCCATCATCTCTCTCTCTCTCTCACCGTGGGCGGATGGGTGATCTGCGCGCATGCGTCACACCCACGGGCTTCGGGTCTTTCCGGCCGCGCTCGGCAATTTCCGACCGACGGCGGTGTGAGCCGCGCATGCGTCACACCCCAATTCCCTGCACCTCCCAGGGCTTCGGGTCTTTCCGGCCGCGCTCGGCTCTTTCCGACCCAGCCACCGACGGCGGTGTGAATCGCGCATGCGCCGCACCCAACCGCCCAGGCTCGGCTCTCGCCTTTCGGTTCTTTCCGGCCAACAACCCCCCCCTCTCTCTCTCTCTCTCTCTCTCTCTCGCATATCCTAGGCCAAGCGCATGCGCCGCACCCAGGTGGCTTCTGTTCAGCGGGAGCGGTTGCCGTGGCAACGCAGGTGAGCCGGCCTGAGATGGAGGGATGCAACTTCCCTTTTTTCTCTCAAAATGAAACTCAGGGTTTTTTTTTGTCATTTTTCTTTTTGGATCGTTTTAATTTGTTTTTCCCTCTCCTGAAGGCGCTGATTCGGATTGTTTCTTCCTTCACACAAGACTTTGGACCAAAGGTCAGCAACTCACCTATTAAAGGGACAGCGTATGTCTATCAATAGTCAAATCTTTAAAGGGGAATTCCACTTAATCTAATATAATTCTCCTTCTCCAGAGCATTTTTCTTATCAGTTTCCTGATTTAAAACACTGACTACACTTCAAAAAGTACTCCATTGGCTGTAAGGTACTTTGGGGCATCTGGTGGTCGTGAAAGGCGCTGTAGAAATGCAAATCTTTTCTCTCTTTTCTTTTCTCTCTCTCTCCTTTTCTCTCTCTCTCCTTTTCTCTCTCCTTTTCTCTCTCTCTCCTTTTCTCTCCCCCGCGCCCCCCCCGCCTTCTGATGTCCTCTGAGTATCACCAAGGTATGGTTCCACAGGCCCTGACTCTCACTGGGGTACAGTTCCACACATACTGACTCTCACTGGGGTACAGTTCCACAGGCAGTGACTCTCACTGGGGCACAGTTCCACACACACTGACTCTCACTGGGGTACAGTTCCACAGGCAGTGACTCTCACTGGGGTACAGGTTCCACAGGCCCTGACTCTCACGGGGGTACAGTTCCACACACACTGACTCTCACTGGGGTACAGTTCCACAGGCCCTGACTCTCACTGGGGTACAGTTCCACACATACTGACTCTCACTGGGGTACAGTTCCACAGGCAGTGACTCTCACTGGGGCACAGTTCCACACACACTGACTCTCACTGGGGTACAGTTCCACAGGCAGTGACTCTCACTGGGGTACAGGTTCCACAGGCCCTGACTCTCACGGGGGTACAGTTCCACACACACTGACTCTCACTGGGGTACAGTTCCACACACACTGACTCTCACTGGGGTACAGTTGCACAGGCAGTGACTCTCACTGGGGTACAGGTTCCACAGGCCCTGACTCTCACTGGGGTACAGGTTCCACAGGCCCTGACTCTCACGGGGGTACAGTTCCACACACACTGACTCTCACTGGGGTACAGTTCCACACACACTGACTCTCACTGGGGTACAGGTTCCACAGGCCCTGACTCTCACGGGGGTACAGTTCCACACACACTGACTCTCACTGGGGTACAGTTCCACACACACTGACTCTCACTGGGGTACAGTTCCACAGACACTGACTCTCACTGGGGTATGGGTTCCCCTGGCACTGACTCTCACTGGGGCACTGGTTCCCCTGGCACTGACTCTCACTGGGGTACGGTTCCCCCGGCACTGTCTCTCACTGGGGTACGGGTTCCACAGGCACTGACTCTCACTGGGGGACTGGTTCCCCCGGCACTGTCTCTCACTGGGGTACGGGTTCCACAGGCACTGACTCTCACTGGGGGACTGGTTCCCCCGGCACTGTCTCTCACTGGGGTACGGGTTCCACAAACACTGTCTCTCACTGGGGGACTGCTTCCCCCGGCACTGACTCTCACTGGGGTACTGGTTCCCCCGGCACTGACTCTCACTGGGGTACTGGTTCCCCCGGCACTGTCTCTCACTGGGGCACTGGTTCCCCTGGCACTGACTCTCACTGGGGTACGGGTTCCCCCGGCACTGCCTCTCACTGGGGTACTGGTTCCCCTGGCACTGACTCTCACTGGGGTACGGGTTCCCCCGGCACTGACTCTCACTGGGGTACTGGTTCCCCTGGCACTGACTATCACTGGGGGATGGGTTCCCCGGCACTGCCTCTTACAGGTTGATCTAATTGAGGTGTTTCAGATGATTAAAGGATTTGATAGGGTGGAGTTTGCACATTCTCCCCGTGTCTGCGTGGGTTTCCTCCGGGTGCTCCGGTTTCCTCCCACAGTCCAAAGATGTGCGGGTTAGGTTGATTTGGCTATGATAAATTGACCCTTAGTGTTAGGGGGGATTAAATATGTGGGGTTACGGGGATAGGGTGGGATATGTTAAGGGGGATTAAATACGTGGGGATAGGGTGGGATATGTGTTGGTACAGGCTCGATGGGCCAAAATGGCCTCTATCTGTACTGTGGGGATTCTGTGATAGAGAGAAACTATTTCCTCTGGTGGGGGGAGTCCAGGACAAGGGGGCAGAACCTTAAAGTTAGAGCTGGGCCGTTCAGGAATGATATCAGGAAGCACTTTTTCACACAAAAAGTAGTGGAAATTTGGAAAACTCGCCCCTAAAAACTGTTGAGGCTGGGGCGGCGGTGGGGGTCAATGAAAACTTCAAAACTGAGAATGATAAGTTTTTGTGAGGTGAGGGCATTAAGGGTTACGGAACCAAGGCGGGTCGATGGAGTTGAGATACAGATCAGCCATGATCTCATTGAATGGTGTAACAGGCTCGAGGGGCTGAATTTCTGGACCCAGGTAAAGAGTTCATGAGGGTGGAGGAGGGTATCCGAGCATGCGAAACGGGATCGCGATTAGCCACGAGAACCCTGGCTCCCATATTTCCGTCTCGTGAGCCCCAATTGAACTGAGCCAACTCTAGGGCCCCGCCCGCTTCTGTGCCTGAGGTCTGCACAAACCAGAGGGGTTTTGACGGAGTAAATAGGGAGAAACTATTTCCACTGGCAGAAGGGTCGATAACAAGAGGACACAGATTGAAGGTCATTGGCAGAAGAATCAGAGGGGAGAGGAGGAGAATTTTTTTTTTACGTGTTGAACTGTTGTGATCTGGAACGCGCTGCCTCAAAGGGCGGTGGCAACAGATTCAATGGTAACTTTCAAAAGGGGAATTGGGTATATACTTGAAAAGGAAAAATGTGCAGGGCTATGGGGCAAAGAGCAGGGGAAAGAGTTGGATCACTCTTTCAAAGAGCTGGTACAGGCACGACCGGTCGAATGGCCTCCATCTGTGCTGTGTCTTTCTAGGTGATAGATTGGGAAATGCTGATGTACAAAGGGACCTGGGTGTCCTTGTACACCAGTCACTGAAAGCAAACATGCAGGTGCAGCAGGCAGTTAGGAAGGCAAATGGTATGTTGGCCTTCATTGCAAGAGGATTTGAGTACAGGAGTAAGGATGTCTTACTACAGTTGTACAGGGCCTTGGTGAGACCACACCTGGAGTACTGTGTGCAGTTTTGGTCTCCTTACCTAAGAAAGGATATACTTGCCATAGAGGGAGTGCAGCGAAGGTTCACCAGACTGATTCCTGGGATGGCAGGACTGTCGTAGGAGGAGAGATTGGGTCGACTAGGCCTGTATTCACTAGAGTTTAGAAGAATGAGAGGGGATCTCATTGAAACGTATAAAATTCTGACAGGGCTAGACAGACTGGATGCAGGGAGGATGTTTTCCCTGGCTGGGGGCGTCTAGAACGAGGGGGTCACAGTCTCAGGATATGGGGTAGGACATTTAGGACTGAGATGAGGAGAAATTTCTTCACTCAGAGGGTGGTGAACCTGTGGAATTCTCTACCACAGAAGGCTGTGGAGGCCAAGTCACTGAATATATTTAAGAAGGAAATCGATAGATTTCTAGACACAAAAGGCATCAAGGGGTATGGGGAGAGAGCAGGAATATGGTATTGAGATAGGATCAGCCATGATCGTGTTGAATGGCGGAGCAGGCTCGAAGGGCCGAATGGCCGACTCCTGCTCCTATTTTTCTATGTTTCTATGATTCAGTGCTGGAACCTGGAACCTATTAATCGAATGTGGCACAGCTACTCACTGGGTTGAGCTGCCAAGCCACTGAGAGAACATTCCTAACGTAAAACCAACTGGAAATACACAGCGGGTCATCCAACATCTGTCAAGGGAAAAGACGGGTTATAGCGTTTTGGGTGCGTACCCCGCACCTTGGCGCTAGATCTCTCCAAATAATTTGATTTATAACATTAAGGACTGCATCGCAATTTGATTCCTATTTAAACGGGTTTGCAATTTCTCTCGCTGTTGCTGATGAATCTCACACATTCCCTTGACGACGGTGTTGTCGAGGAAAATAACTCTTGAATACATAAACCCTGTCGAAAAGCTGTTCTTGTAAACAGGATGTACTAACAAAGGATGTTATAATTGTGAGACAGTTTTTACAGCCTGCAAAATGCCATGTGTAATCAGAATGGAAGACACAACAGTTCATGTTGCGGTCCACACAAGACATAATTTCTGCCTTTTATCAGCTCCCATCCTGCATCTATTCCACGGCCATCTCTTAATACACATTTTCAGAATTGTTTTGGCAATCTTAGTTCAGCTCTTTTAATCTAAATGACTACAAAGACAATAACATTTGCATTTATGCAGCGAATTTCCAGAGACTCGAGTACAAAAGTCTAGGCTGACACACCACTGCAGTGCTGAGGGAGCGCCGCACTGTCAGAGGTGCCGCCTTTCGGAGGAGACGTTAAACCGAGGCCCCGTCTGCTCTCTCGGGTGGGCGTAAAAGATCCCAAGGCACTGTTTCGAAGAAGAGCAGGGGAGTTATCCCCGGTGTCCTGGGCCAATATTTATCCCTCAATCAACATAACAAATACAGATTATCTGGTCATCATCACATTGCTGTTTGTGGGAGCTTGCTGTGCGCAAATTGGCTGCCGCGTTTCCCACATTACAACAGTGACTACACTTCAAAAGTACTTCATTGGCTGTAAAGCGCTTTGGGATGTCCTGAGCTCGTGAAAGGCGCTATATAGATAAAGTCCCACATAAGAGACTGTAAACTAAGGTAGAAGCCACGGAATTGAGGGCAAGTTATTGACCTAGTTAGGAAATTGGCTGAGCGGCAGGAGACAGAGAGTAGGGATAATGGGCAGGTACTCAAATTGGCAGGATGTGACTAGTGGTGTCCCGCAGGGATCTGAGTTGGGGCCTCAACTATTCACAGTATTTATTAACAACTTAGATGATGGCATAGAAAGTCATATATCCAAATTTGCCGATGACACAAAGATAGGTGGCATTGTAGGCAGTGTAGGTGAAAGCATAAAATTACAAAGGGATATCGACAGATTAAGTGAATGGGCAAAACTGTGGCAAATGGATTTCAATGTAGGCAAAGGTGAGGTCATCCACTTTGGACCGAAAAAGGATAGAACAGGGTCCTTTCTAAATGGTGAAAAGCTAAAAACAGTGGAGATACAAAGAGACTTGGGGGGTCCAGGTACATAGATCATTAAAATGTCATGAACAGGTACAGAAAATAATCAAAAAGGCTAATGGGATGCTGGCCTTTATATCTAGAGGACTAGAGTACAAAGGGGGTAGAAGTTATGCTGCAGCTGTACAAAACCCTGGTTAGACCACACCTGGAGTACTCTGAGCAGTTCTGGGCACCACACCTGAGCAAGGATATATTGGCCTTGGAGGGAGTGCAGCGTAGGTTTACCAGATGATACCAGACTTCAAGGGTTAAGTTACGAGGAGAGATTACACAAATTAGGGTTGTATTCCCTAGAATTTAGAAGGTTATGGGGTGATCTGATTGAAGTTTTCAAGATATTAAGGGGAACTGATAGGGTAGAGAGAGAGAAACTATTTCCGCTGGTTGGGGATTCTCGGACTAGGGGGCCATAGTCTAAAAATTAGAGCCAGACCTTTCAGGAGTGAAATTAGGAAACACTTCTACACACAAAGGGTGGTAGAAGTTTGGAACTCTCTTCCACAAACGGCAATTGATGCTAGATCCATTGTAAATTTTAAATCGGAGTTTGATAGCTTTCTGTTAACTAAAGGTATTAAAGGATATGGGCCAAAGGCGGGTACATGGAGCTAGATCGCAGTTCAGCCATGATCTCATTGGATGGCGAAGCAGGCTCAAGGGGCTTAATGGCCTCCTCCTGTTCCTATGTTCCTAAATGCAAGCCTTTCTTTCTTATTTCACGGCCTGGAGGCAACGAGTCCTAAAATCCCGGTTTTCCTGGGATCTGAAATGTTTGCATATTTCCATACTGAGCCCTTTTATCTTTCGAGCTTTGGCGTTGACAAAGAACACCCTCTATCCTTCCCTACCCTTCCCCTTTAAATTTCTGAGTGCACGCCGTGTGAAAAATGCCGCTGTCCCCTGACCTTGTAGGAAACCCTGGAATAATACGCAAAAATAGACTGGGAGTTGGAATGTTATTTTGGTCAAATCTGCCTTGCGTGTGAATATAACCCAACTCCTAACATCTCCACAGCAGGCTGGTCCTGGCATTTAATTGCAGGGGTGGAGTTGTGTGGATTTGTTTTGGAGGATGTGTTTAATTACTCAATTTTCCGCGCGTTGGGTTTCAGGGCGGGAGCAGCGTTTTAATTTTAGGTTTGGAGCACGCTAATTTTAGGGCAAAGAAAAAACTGTTTGCTTGTTAGCAGACAGATGGTTGCATTGCCCCGGAACATGAATTCCAAGGCTTCGCAACGGAAACCCAACTGTGCAGTCTCTGTTGTTCTCGGGAAGGATTTATAATTTAGAAAAGAAAGACTTGCATTTCTACAGCGCCTTTCACGACCACCGGATGTCCCAAAGCGCTTTACAGCCAATGAAGTACTTTTTTGAAGTGCGGTCACTGTTGTAATGTGGGAAATGCAGCAGCCAATCTGCGCACAGCAAGCTCCCACAAACAGCAATGTGATAATGACCAGATAATCTGGGTTTTTTTTTTAGTGATGTTGATTGAGGGATAAATATTGGCCCCAGGACACCGGGGATAACTCCCCTGCTCTTCTTCCAATAGTGGCCGTGGGATCTTTTACGTCCACCTGAGAGAGCAGGCGGGGCCTCGGTTTAACGTCTCATCCGAAAGGCAGCACTCCCTCAGCACTGCACTGGAGTGTCAGCCTAGCTTTTTGTGCTCAATCTCTGGCGTGGGACTTGAACAACCTTCTGACTCCGAGGTGAGGGTGCTACCCACTAAGCCACGACCGACATGATTAATAAGCCACAAAAATTGAAGTCCCACCAAATGTAGACGTCAATAATGATCCCAGTCAGATCCTCAGTGCTGGGGCAATCTCAATTCATTCCTTATTAGACTTGGGGCCCACAGTGTAAAACTGCCGTTAATTCCCCACTAATTGGCAATCTCACTGAGAGAGGCCCCAGTGGGCTGATGTGGGAATTGGGAAAATGCCACACCCATGCAATGGAGTGCTCTTCGAGATTCAGGTTGAGACGGAACAGAGGGAACTTTACTCTGCATCGAATCCAATTTTACCCGCCCTTGGACTGACCAAAGTTAAAGACGTCCATCTCCTTGCACTGATATCCCTCGCCTTGATGAGCATATAAAGCAGACGGAAAAATGTTAATCCCCGATCTATCTTGCTACTATATAACTCCAGGATTTTTCCTGCACATTTCCTGTGCACACATGAAGTTTGTTCCCCGACCACTGACTCTCTTCCTCGCTCAAGCCACGCGCTCTGGTTGAATTAGGCTGTGTGAAACAGTGGCGGCCTGTTCGTTCCACAGCCGAGCCTCAAACACCACATCCTATCCGTCACCGAGCCTATAACGCTCTCCGCCATCGAGCTCTCCCACCGCTGCCCTAAGCCTTATCCACGCTAAATCAGCTCTGAACTCCATTGCTGGTCTTTCATTCTCCAGCCTCCCTCAATCCCTACTCGTCCAAAACTTAACCGCCATATCCTATTGCCCACTAAGTCCTGCTCACCCGTTGCTCCCGTCCTCACTGACTTACACTGGCCCCCCTATCCACCAACACGTTGAATTTAACATTCCTGTCCTAATCTTCATATTCCTCCATGAGCTCATTCCACCCTACATCTGCAACCTGGAATACTGCGTACAGTTTTGGTTTCCATATTTAAGAAAAGATATACTTGCTCTAGAGGCAGTTCAGAGAAGGTTCACTCGGTTGATTCCGGAGATGAGGGGGTTGACTTATGAGGAAAGGTTGAGTAGGTTGGGCCTCTACTCATTGGAATACAGAAGAATGAGAGGCGATCTTATCGAAACATATAAGATTGTGAGGGGGCTTGATCGGGTGGAGGCGGGGAGGATGTTTCCACTGATGGGTGAAACTAGAACTAGGGGGCATAATCTTAGAATAAGGGGCTACCGTTTCAAAACTGAGATGAGGAGAAACTTCTTCACTCAGAGGGTAGTAAATCTATGGAATTTGCTACCTCAGAGAGCTGTGGAAGCTGCGACATTAAATAAATTTAAAACTGAGATAGACAGTGTGGTAACACAATACAGCTTCCTGTGACTCGAACTTTATTGCATCACTTCCTGTGATTAGTCCAGGATAAATACTGGACTGATCAGTTGGATCCTGGAGAGGCATAGAGTAAGACCTCTTTTGTATGTAGCACCTTTTTAGTTGATTAAAGCTTACTTTAAGTTCACCACGCGTAAGGCTCATTCTTACGACAATTTAATCAACTTTGGAAAACTTCGCACTCAAACTTTTTGGACGAACTCGGAACTAAGGATCCAGGGAATCACCCATCATGGAAAACATCCTTAAACCATCGCGTCTTGACTTGGACCCAAACACCCCAGCAGCCGGTAAGGTGTGGAAACACTGGTATCGCACGTTTGACAATTTTCTTGAATATTGCAAGGCTGATGATGACTCAAAGTTGCGGATACTCATCAACTGTGTCACCCCGAATGTATTTCAGTATGTGGAGGAATGGGGCAGTTACAAGGAGGCAATTCGGACGCTTAAGAGACTTTCTACTAAGACACCGAATGAGCTCTATGCCAGACATCTACTAGCTACAGCCCAACAAGGGCCGGAGGAATCCATTGATAAATTCCTCCAAGAGCTTCGCAGACTTAGTATGGACTGTAACTTTCAGGCGGCCTCAGCTGAGCTGTACCGTGAAGAAATGATCCGTGATGTTTTCATCTGCGGGCTTGCCTCCCCATTTATACGCCAGCGTCTACTGGAAAGTAAGACACTTGAGCTTCAGAGAGCTTATGACATGGCTTGCTCTCTAGATCTGGCAAAAAGAAATATAGACCTTTATACAGTGCCCAGACCTCGGTCTGCTGCCTTAACTACAGTCAGGCAATTTAAGAGGCCACAGGTGAACTCTATTAGGGAGGACTTTATCCCTGACGATCAATCTGATGACTTCACTGATGAAGAGGATGATGACCCCACTGTGGCAGCCTCTTGGCAATCTAAGAAATGCTTCTTTTGTGGTGATGAGTTTCACCCTCGGAAATTCTGCCCTGCTCGCAATGCGTTTTGCAGTCATTGCAACAAAAAGGGTCATTTTGCAAAGGTTTGCCTATCAAGAGCCTCTACGAGGGCTTATCAAGCTAAGTCCTACCGAACTGCCCCGGTAAGGGCCTATCAAGATGTTCCGGCTAAAATCTATTGTGCTTCCTCTCGGGTTTTCTCTCGAAGAAACACACCTAGAGTTTCAGCCACTCTTTGTGCAACGACACCAATTACAGCTGCTTGTCCTCAGAACCTATTCCATGCAGCTACAAAAGCATCAATTAATGGACATACTTTAGATGCCTTAATTGACTCAGGTAGCACTGATAGTTTCATTAGGGAACAGATTGTTGCAGAGTTAAAGCTACATGTTTTCCCATCGGACCAGGCAATTGCGATGGCTCAGTCATCACTTAATACCAGAATTTCTGGCTTTTGTATGGTTGAAATAACACTTAATGGTCACAGGTATCCCTCCACCCGGCTTTCGGTGCTCAAGGACTTATGTAGTGATCTTATCTTAGGGCTGGATTTTCAAAAGCAGCATAAGAAGCTCACCATTGAGTTCGGCGGATCCAAACCTGAACTCACTATTTCTAATATACTACCTCGATTACCGTTCTGTGCATTGTCAGCAGCTTCACTGGATGAACCCTCACTGTTTACCAGTATCCCTCCTCGATGCAAACCGATTATAACAAAGTCACGACGTTTCAGTCAGGAAGACCAGTCTTTTATTGCGGCTGAGATTTCTCGGCTTTTAGCAGAGGATATCATCGAGTCTTGTTCGTCGCCATGGCGCGCCCAGGTCGTTATTGTTAAGAACCCTCTACAACCTCACAAGAAACGGCTGTGCATTGACTATTCACAGACCATCAATCAATATACGCACTTGGACGCATACCCATTGCCGCGCATCGATGATATGGTTAATAAACTGGCTGAGTACACGGTGTTCTCAACATATGATCTGAAAAGTGCCTATCATCAGGTACCCTTAAAGGTCTCAGACAAGCAGTATACGGCCTTTGAAGCCAATGGACAGCTGTATCAATTTCGTCGCCTCCCCTTTGGGGTCACTAATGGAGTGGCTGTCTTCCAGTGAGCAATGGATGACCTGGTCAAACAGGAAGACTTGAAGGATACGTTTCCTTATCTGGACAATATTACTGTCGCAGGTCGCAATCAGCGGGAACATGACGCCAATCTCCAACGATTTTGGGATGCACTCCAGCACCGTAATTTGACATTAAATGCGGCTAAATCCATTGAGTCACAACCAACCATCAACATCCTTGGCTATTGTGTGGGCAATGGCATCATTAAACCTGACCCTGAAAGGCTTCGCCCACTCCAAGAACTCCCGCCACCTAAGAATCCGGCCTCCTTGCGCCGGGCCCTCGGCCTGTTTGCATACTATGCTAAATGGATTCCTAACTTCTCGGACCGAATCCAACCTCTACTGAAGGCCAGCACATTCCCACTAGACACAGCGGCTGTTGCAGCCTTTAACCTCCTGAAAAAACAGTTGGAGAAAGCGGCTCTTCACTCCATCGATGAGAGTCTTCCTTTTGTTGTTGAGTGTGATGCCTCGGAGGTGGCGATCTCGGCCATTCTGAATCAGGAAGGTCGTCCGGTGGCATTTTTGTCCAGGACTTTTCAAGGGGCTGAGCTACATTATCCTCCAGTCGAGAAAGAAGCTACAGCCATCATAGAGGCAGTACGGAAGTGGAGTCATCTCCTAGCTCGCCAGCACTTTACCTTAATCACGGACCAGCGATCGGTCGCCTTCATGCTCGATAATCGAAAACGGACCAAAATTAAAAATAATAAAATCCAGCTTTGGCGGCTGGAATTGGCCTCTTTTGGTTACACCATCCACTATCGACCTGGCAAGGAGAATGTGGCTCCGGATACCCTCACACGAGCATTCTGCTCCGCCATGGCACCCTCTACGCTCGTAGACATCCATGATGGGTTGTGTCATCCGGGCGTAACTCGCATGCTACACTTCGTGCGGTCCCGAAATCTCCCATTCTCTACCGGGGATGTAAAGAAGATGTGCTTGGACTGCAGAGTCTGTGCGGAATTGAAACCTCAGTTTTTCCGCCCCTCGGGTGGTATACTCATACATGCGACCCAGCCAATGCAACGGCTTAGCATCGATTTTAAGGGGCCGTTGCCCTCTGCAACTCGCAACACTTATCTATTGACCATGGTCGATGAGTATTCCCGTTTTCCGTTTGCCTTTCCCTGCCCCAATATGCTGACGACCACGGTTATCAGCTGCCTTGAGCAGGTATTTGCTTTCTGTGGCATGGCATCCTATGTTCATTCGGATCGGGGCCCTTCTTTTATGTCAGGAGAACTCAAGGCCTATCTCTCGGAACGGGGTATTGCTGCCAGCAAAACGACGCCTTATCATCCAGTCGGGAATGGGCAAGTCGAGCGTTTTAACGCTATCATCTGGAATGCGGTAGGTCTGGCTTTGAGATCTCTGGGCCTACCCAACCAGCAATGGGAAGCAGTACTTCCAGACGCATTACACTCCACACGGTCCCTCCTTTCGACCGCCACAAATACGACGCCTCATGAACGGTTCTTCCGATTTCAGCGTCGCTCATCCTATGGGATATCTCTCCCGTCGTGGCTGACTGCACCGGGACCAGTGCTACTCCGAAGATATGTTCGGGCGTCTAAGAATGACCCCCTGGTAGATGAGGTTGAGCTCACTGACATCAACCCTACCTACGCCTATATTCGGTATCCTGACGGTCGGGAATCTACCGTGTCATTGCGGGATCTGGCTCCCTGCCCGCCGAAACATAGAGGGACACCAGGGGATGATATTGTACCAGGCACATCTCTGGGCTCGCCAGGTGCCTCTCATCACGATCTGGATCTGACGCCGGCTGGTACCTCACTCCAGCGTGCCGACCTGGGGCAGACTGACTATGAGCCCGTCGGGGCTCGCACGCGCAGCCACGATCCACCCCGTACCGTACGCTCGGAAACGGATCTGCCACAGCCCTGCCTGACACCCGTTCGGGCACCAGTACACAGTCAGGATCGTCCTGACCCCTCACAGAGCGGGCTGGATCACTCGGACTCTGGTCCACGGCCCGCGGCGGGTAAACGGGCTAGGGGCCCTCTACCGCTACGAGAACCCAAACGGGTGCGGCTCTCCCTCGTCCAGCGGCTACGAAATGGAGGGAGCATCCCGGCCTCCTAATCTTTTGGGGGGGGAGAATGTGGTAACACAATACAGCTTCCTGTGACTCGAACTTTATTGCATCACTTCCTGTGATTAGTCCAGGATAAATACTGGACTGATCAGTTGGATCCTGGAGAGGCATAGAGTAAGACCTCTTTTGTATGTAGCACCTTTTTAGTTGATTAAAGCTTACTTTAAGTTCACCACGCGTAAGGCTCATTCTTACGACAGACAGTTTCCTAGCTGATAAGGGAATTAAGGGTTATGGGGAGCGGGCAGTGAAGTGGACGTGAGTCTAGGTTCGGATCAGCCATGATCCTATTGAATGGCGGAGCAGGCCCGAAGGGTCGTATGGCCTACTCTGCTCCTACTTCTTATGTTCTTATGTTCTTCTCCAGCCTTCCACTTCCTCCCTCAACCTTTGGGCCTGCAACTCGGGCCTTCTCCACTACCTCCCCTTCACCCCACCATTGGGGGCAGAGCCTGCTCCTGGTCTGGGTCTTGCTGTCTGGAACTTCCTTCCAAAACCCTCTCCTCTTCTCTCTGTCTAGATAAAAAACCTTCTTAATATCCATCTTTTCCACCAAGTTTCCATTCATCCCTCCTAATGATTAAGCTGTCAGCTGTGGCTCTCGCCTCTGAGTCAGAAAGCTGTGGGTTCAAGCCCCACTCCAGAGACTTGATCCAGGCCGACACTCCCAGTATAGTACTAATGGAGCGCTGCGCTGTCGTAAAATGCCATCTTTCGGGCGAGACGTTAAACCGAGGCCCCGTCGGTGGATGTAAAAGATTCCGCGGACACTATTCCGAAGAAGAGCAGGGGGGAGTTCTCCCGGTGTCCTGGCCAATATTTATCCCTCAACTAACATCACTAAAAACAGACTATCTCGTCAATCCGCTGAATCTGTACTCACAGGTGACCTTCCTGTTTGTGGCACCTTGTGCGTACATTGGCTGCCGAGTTTCCTACCTGACAACAATGACTACACTTCAGAAATATTTACTTGGCTGTAAAGTGCTTTGGGACATCCTGAGGTTGTGAAAGGCCCAGTATAAGTCCAAGTTCGTACTTTACAATCTCTCCGTGGCTCCACTTCTTTTGTTTTTATCTCACTTTTCTCCGTCAAGGGCGCTATATAAATGCAAGTTGTTGTTGTTAAATGACAGTGCACTAAACATATATATATAATTAACGTTAAATTATGTATAAATTGAAATCATAAAGCAGTAATCGGGAAAGCATGGCTCAATGAAGTGTCTTCTCCCCTGACTCTAATCTATCCTTGCAGGTGACGTCTGTAGAATTCGCAAATTATCGCGATTTCGAAATAACGAGATAGAGACATACAGTTTTGTAAAAACAGCTTTATTTCAGCAAAATGCCGTCAGGTTCAAAAACGGACACAAGCAGCCTGTAAAATGGCCGCCGCGCCTCGTGGCAGAAGGTTCCAGATTTTTCAGTAGGCAGACAAGATGGCGTTTCAATAAACATTTCAGCAAGATCGGACAGTACTCAGCATAATGAAATAAGACAAGACGCGATCGTTTTGCATTTTGTACACCTAAGAGAATATAAGTGTTGGAATCGGTTTTCCATGCACAAACGAGGGCTATTGTACTGGGCAATTAAGGACCCATCCAAAGACATTGATACGCAAATTCCCCACGGCTCTACGATGAGAGAGCCGTTCGCGGGTACTCACAGCAAGAATTCGGAGGGCCCCAAAACCCCTCCAGGGAGACTCCTAGCCGGTTCCACAATGGGAGAAACATTAACGGGTACTTAGACAGTTACAAATATCACCGAAACCGATTAACGACAAGAACCACCCCATACAAGAAGTTTGAGCGCCAAAACATGACAAAAGATGAACATTAAGATTGGGCGGGAGATAAAGAATTACAGTACTATAACTGTAGTAAACAAACGTCCATCTTTCTCTTGATTCGACCCCTGGCTCTCGTTTGCTGCCCACCGAGCTCTTGGTCCGCTGATCTTCCGGGAGTCAACCTCGTGGCTTGCCGCGAAGATCTGTGAAGAGCTGGGCTGCGAAGGCTGGTAAGCGGGTGCACCATCCCGAGGGTCGGTAAACGGTGTAGGGACCCGAAGGCCCGACGAAACGAAACAAGACAAGAAGAAGAAGACGACTACACGTGCCGCCGCGGTCAGTAAACCCCGACCGCGCCCGAACTATAAAGACCATTTACAGGTTACCACATGAATTCTACTGCCAACCGGTGTCAGGCACAGGAAGACTCTTCTTTGAGTTTTATCAGAAATCCGAGGTCAACACAGATCTTCATGACAGCAGACGGTCCAGCCTGCTAGCCGGAGCAGAGCGAGTAAACAAGTGGGGTACAGAGACCCCTGATCAACACGTGAATAGTCAGGTGCTGTGGCGAAAACATCCGAGCATCGTTTTAGAATTCTCTGAGTTATCACAAGTGGTGAGCATGGTTCTCGATCCTACAGATCTAGATTAGGACAGGTATTAATAGGGGAGGGTTTTGTTTTAAGGATAATTATAACGTGTGTCCCCTTTTACGATGTGTCGTGCGCTCCTCGTTTCCCTAAACCTAGTTGCATAAATGTATGTAAGCTTGTACTGTCATTAATCTGTGCTTATGACATGTATTTCGTAATCTTGAACAATATGCAATAAAGATTTCCATTTCGTACTATTCCACCGGGTCTATTTGAGTTTTCTCTGCATTACTGCTCTCGCACCTAAGTCCAGTGTTAGAACCGTAAGAGCGAGTGGGTCGAACCACTCACAGGTGTGTATAGTGCTACCAGGCTGGCTGGAGACCAGAACAGGCAACAAGGCCTAACCCCGCACTAGCACCCAGGCTAAGCACAGAGCCACGCGAACCCCTTACACGTCCTCTCTACATATTGGGGCCAGTCAAAAGGTTGTGGGTTCAAACCCTCCCCACTCCAGGACTTGAGCACGTAATCTACGCCGACAGTTGCGGAGGTATCTTCCTTTGGATGAAAGTCCCAGTTTGCATGTTGTGGTGGTTCAGGTGGGCATTAAAAATCCTATTTGTAGATAAACGGCCTGGCCTGTCTCAAACAATTGCGATACCTTGTGTATCACAATAGATACTCTCCACCCCCCCCCCCCACCACCCGAAACCACGTGATCTCCTGGGAGAGGCGAACAACCAGATTTTTTTTAAAAACAGGCCAATTTGGAGGGGGGGGAGCGAGGGGAAATCTGGGAAATTCCTCTCCCACCTATCTAGGCGATTGAAACTAGTCCAGGAGATTGCTCTGGCCCCGAATTCCCTGCAGTACCCACCTTCTGTAAGAGGAGATCTCCACCCCAGCACAAAACAGGTCCAGCTCTCGCTTGAAGGAATTCAGCAAATCAGCATTTTTTTTATTCGCTCATGGGATGTGGGCGTGGCTGGCAAGGCCAGCATTTCTTGCCCATCCCTAGTTGCCCATGAGAAGGTGATGGTGAGCCGCCTTCTTGAACCGCTGCAGTCCATGTGGTGAAGGTACTCCCACAGTGCTGTTAGGGAGGGAGTTCCAGGATTTTGACCCAGCGACGATGAAGGATCGCCGATATATTTCCAAGTGAGGATGGTGTGTGACTCGGAGGGGAACTTGGAGGTGGTGGTGTTCCCGTGCGCCTGCTGCCCTTGTCCTTCTAGGTGGAAGAGGTCACGGGTTTGGGAGGTGCTGCCGAAGAAGCCTTGGCGAGTTGCTGCAGTGCATCTTGTAGATGGTACACACTGCAGCCACGGTGCGCCTGTGGTGGAGGGAGTGAATGTTTAAGATGGTGGATGGGGTGCCAATCAAGCGGGCTGCTTTGTCCTGGATGGTGACGAGCTTCTTGAGTGTATCCACCGCACGAGATGGCAGCCCGTTCCAAAGGTCCGGTTTCCTGACCAACATTCCTCCTTCAAAGCCAACAAGAAATGAACTCATCGCTTTGTTTTTGAATCTTGTTATTTGCAAAACTGGCTGCCTTTCAAAGTAATTCATTTTGATGTGAATCACTTTTATTTTGAGAGGCCAGATAAGGTTCTATATAAATACAAGTCTTGCATATACCCTTTCTAATGCATGCTATCTTAACTTCTGTTTCTTATCTCCTCCTCTAATTTTCTCTTTCTCTGTGCCCGATGAGTCATGGACGTATGTAATAGATTCTTAGATAAAGCGGCTAAACAGAGATAATGGAACAAGGTAGTTCCAGAAATAAAAACATAAAATGCTGGAAACACTCAGCAGGCAAGGCAGCATCTGTGGAGAGAGAAACAGTTGACTTTTCAGGTCGATGACCCTTCGTCAGAACTTTAAAAGCTGGGGATGGAACAGGTTTTTAAGCAAGTGCAGGGGCAGGGAAAGGGGAGAGGGGAGGAAAGAACAAAAGGGAAGGTCTGTGATAGGGTGGAAGGCAGGAGAGATTAAGAGACATTAAGAAAGATTAAGAGATGGTGCAAGGCAAAAGGAGATGGTAATGGGACAAGTTAAGAAACAAAAGATGGCTCTAGACGAAGTGTAAATGGCACTGGCAGAATGAAAGACAGCTGCCGTGTGGGAGAGAGGAAAAAAAAGAAAGGAAAAGAAATGGTAAAAAAAAGGATAGGGGTAGAGGTTATGGTCTGAAATTGTTGAACTCTATGTTGAGTCCATAAGGCTGTAAAGTGCCTAATCAAAAGATGAGGTGCTGTTCCTCGAGCTTACGTTGAGCTGCGTTGGAACAGTGTAAGAGGCCGAGGATGGTGAGGTCTGAGTGGGAGTGGAGTGGAGAATTAAAGTGACAGGCGACCGGAAGCTCGGGGTCACCCTGGTAGTTCCAGAGCTGCTGTGACCAAGGAACCATGGCCAAGGACGGCAACCAATTAATGACGTATAATGTAGGGTGTAAGGCAGATTGGTATTCTGCATGATTTGCCATTGAGGGACATAGGAGCAATTCTGCGGGACTCCTCCT
The DNA here is from genome assembly GCA_030390025.1 of Squalus acanthias. Taxonomy (NCBI): domain Eukaryota; kingdom Metazoa; phylum Chordata; class Chondrichthyes; order Squaliformes; family Squalidae; genus Squalus; species Squalus acanthias. Next base: position 2,634,883 of record JASTWF010000045.1, read on the forward strand.
CAGGAGAGGAAATTCTTTGGAATCCTCTACCCCCCAGAGGGCTGTGGATGCTCAGTCGTTGAGTGTATTCAAGGCTGAGATCGATAGATTCTTGGACACATTGGGAATCAACGGATATGGGGCTAGGGCGGGAAAGTGGAGTCGGGATAGATCAGCCATGAGAGGTTGGTGTCGCTGGCAAGGCCTGTGATGTAAGAAAACTACTAGGCACTTGGTCTAAGCGTTAAACAAAGCTTTAATCAACTGTTTTTCAACATGGAGATCTAGTTGTGTCCTTCACTAGTTCCCGTTGAGGAATGTCCTAAGCAAGCTGGGCCCATGCCCGAGTATTTATACTCTCCCTGGACAGCGCCACCAGCAGGCCACCCAGTGTTACTTCATACATGAATGACAAGATTCATGTCAGCCTGCATATATTGTCCATCCCTAGTTGCCCTGAGAAGGTGGTGATACAACTTGCTAGACCATTTCAGGGGCAGTTAAGAGTCAACCACGTTAGTATAGACCAGACTGGGCATGGATGGCGAGTTTCCTTCCATAAAGGACATTAGTGAACCTTAGGGTGGCCACTTGCCAACCCTCCAGGCTTGTCCTGGAGTCTCCAAGAATGAAACGTTAATCTCCTGGACACCGCTGCGAGCAACTCTGGAGAAATATCATTAAAAGAAAAATTGTGCATTTTTCTCATTTTCTTTGATACTTTATGAGTTATATAAATATCGGCGATTGGAAAATAGGCTGCTTGACTGGGTGGGGTGGTCGGAGGCAGGAGGTCCAGTGACGAAACATCCAGGAATAAGTCCAGCTCCAGTTGGCAGCCCCAGTGAACCAGTTGGGCTTTTGACGACAATTCGACAGATTCACGGTCACTTTTACTGATACCAGCTTTTTTTTTTATTAAACTGAATTCATCTTCTCAATACGGCCATGGTGGGATTTGAACTCATTGCGCTCTCTGGATTTTTAGTCGAGCTTCAGATCCTATGGAATAGTGAACTCCGTGAACCAAGTGACCTCCCTCCGCACTACCTGTGTAAGTTGCAGTTCTCTGGCCGGGGGCTAGTCCTCACCCATATGATCTTAGAGGGAAAAAAAAACGCACCTCACCAGCCGGGTTGCTATTTTTCTTCCTACATACCTGCAAAATATTTTTTTATCTCCAGGCCTCTGTGCGGTGCACACCATTCCCCGGCCCTTGCCGAGGGCACAGCTGAAACTGGGTCACGTTGAAATCACTGCAGAGCGAGCGTTTTGAGACAGAAAGCCCTCCCTCTCCCATAGCCATTTAGCTCTGACCCATGGCCATCACAGAGTCTTGTTATTTCGGTACTATTTTATAGGTTATCCTAATTAAGGTTTCTCCTGGATACTGGTCTGTGTCCAGTAAGGGGGAGCTATTTCAGTGTGGCACGCTTCCCCTTTTTGCACATTTCACCTTGGATACTGAGCTATGGCTGGTAAACAACAACAACTTGTATTTATATAGCACCTTTAACGTAGTAAAACGTCCCAAGGCATGTTATAACAGGAGCAATAGCAAAATAAATTTGACTCCTAGCCATACGAGATATTAGGGCAGATGACCAAAAGCTTGGGCAAAGAGGTAGGTTTTAAGGAGCATCTTAAAGGAGGAGAGAGAGGCGGAGAGGTTTAGGGAAGGAATTCCAGAGCTTAGGGCCCAGGCGGCTGAAGGCACGGCCGCCAATGGTGGAGCGATTAAAATCAGGGATGCTTAAGAGGCCAGAATTGGAGGAGCGCAGAGATCTGGGGGGGGGGGCGCTGCTGGAGGAGATTACAGAGATAGGGAGGGGCGAGGCCATGGAGGGATTTGAAAAGAAGGATGAGAATTTTAAAATCGAGGCGCTGCTTAACTGGGAGCCAATGTAGGTCATCGATCACAGGAGGGATGGGTGAACGGGACTTTGCACTCCTCCCATTTTTATACATTTCAGCTGGATACACAGCTACCTCTGGTAAGGGGGAACCCAGTATCTTATCCTACTTTATCCAAACCCAGTACCTTGCTCTATACAAATCCAATACCTTACATGGTTTGTTGAGTGCTCAGAGATTTGCATTGCAGCTCTTGTTTCTGTCGAGCAAAGGCAGCGATGTGATTTATGAGGTGCTATAACTCTTGACTTTTCATTGCACTATTCTACTGGCACTCCACTGCAAAGCCTTTCCAAGAATTCAATGAGCCCGTCCAGTTTATTTATTTCATGTCCCAAAAGCTTTATAACCAGACCCAGAGAGAGAGAGAGTGAGCACAAACAGAAAGGTTTATTTAAGGGGAGCGCATTGATGGGATACGTCAGAACTCCATCATTCATTTCGAAGAAGAGCAGGGGAGTTCTCCCCGGTGTCCTGGGCCAATATTTATCCCTCAATCAACATCACAAAAACGGATTATCTGGTCATTATCACATTGCTGTTTGTGGGAGCTTGCTGTGCACAAATTGGCTGCCGTGTTTCCTACATTACAACAGTGAGTGACTACACTTCAAAAGTACTTCATTGGCTGTAAAGTGCTTTGGGACATGCTGAGGTCATGAAAGATGCTTTGTAAATGCAAGTCTTTTCTCTCTCTCTTTCTCTCTCTCTCTCTCCCTCCCTATCTATCTCTCTCTCTTTCTCTCTCTCCCTATCTATCTCTCTCCCTTTCTATCTCTCTCCCTATCTCTCTTTATCAATCTCTCTTTTTACTCTTTCTCTCTCTCTCTCTCTCCCTCCCTATCTATCTCTCTCCCTATCTCTCTTTATCAATCTCTCTTTTTACTCTTTCCCTCTCTCTCTCTCTCTCTCTCCCTCCCTATCTCTCTCTCTCTTTCTATCTCTCTCCCTATCTCTCTTTATCAATCTCTCTTTTTACTCTTTCTCTCTCTCTCTCCCTCCCTATCTATCTCTCTCCCTTTCTATCTCTCTCCCTATCTCTCTTTATCAATCTCTCTTTTTACTCTTTCTCTCTCTCTCTCTCCCTCCCTATCTATCTCTCTCTCTATCTCTCTCCCTATCTCTCTTTATCAATCTCTCTTTTTACTCTTTCCCTCTCTCTCTCTCTCTCTCTTTCTATCTCTCTCCCTATCTCTCTTTATCAATCTCTCTTTTTACTCTTTCTCTCTCTCTCTCTCTCTCCCTCCCTATCTATCTCTCTCTCTTTCTATCTCTCTCCCTATCTCTCTTTATCAATCTCTCTTTTTACTCTTTCTCTCTCTCTCTCTCTCTCCCTCCCTATCTATCTCTCTCTCTATCTCTCTCCCTATCTCTCTTTATCAATCTCTCTTTTTACTCTTTCCCTCTCTCTCTCTCTCTCCCTCCCTATCTCTCTCCCTTTCTATCTCTCTCCCTATCTCTCTTTATCAATCTCTCTTTTTACTCTTTCTCTCTCTCTCTCTCTCTCTCTCCCTCCCTATCTATCTCTCTCCCTTTCTATCTCTCTCCCTATCTCTCTTTATCAATCTCTCTTTTTACTCTTTCTCTCTCTCTCTCTCTCCCTCCCTATCTATCTCTCTCTCTATCTCTCTCCCTATCTCTCTTTATCAATCTCTCTTTTTACTCTTTCCCTCTCTCTCTCTCTCTCTCTCTCTTTCTATCTCTCTCCCTATCTCTCTTTATCAATCTCTCTTTTTACTCTTTCTCTCTCTCTCTCTCTCTCCCTCCCTATCTATCTCTCTCTCTTTCTATCTCTCTCCCTATCTCTCTTTATCAATCTCTCTTTTTACTCTTTCTCTCTACCTCTCTCTTTCTATCTATCTCTCTCTCTCTCTCTCTCCCTCTCTCCCTCTCGGCACAGCCAAGATCGGAAACCTGCACACCGTATACAGCTGCATGCTGGTTCCTCCATGGCCTAGTGTGTAACTACGCAGTCTGATGTAACACTGACCTACATAGACAGGAATGACGCAGGTTCCCGGGATGTGGGCGTCGCTGGCAAGACCGGCATTTACTGTCCATCCCAAGTTGCCCTGAAAAGGTGGTGGTGGGCCCCCCCTGCTTCTTGGCCCACTGCATTTCTTGTTGTTGTAGCGGTTTGATACAACTGAGTGGGTTGCTAGGCCACTTCAGAGGGTCGTTAAGAGTCAACCCCGTTGCTGTGGGATTGGAGTCACATATAGGCCAGGCTGGGTAAGAAGGGCAGGTCTCCTTCCCTAAAGAACATCAGTGAACCTGTTGTGTTTTTATGACAATCTGACATCTTCAGGGTCACTTTTACTGAGACCAGCTTTTTAACTTGTGTGAATTTCTCAGTCGATGGTTTGGAGATCTGTAAACATACGTTGGAGTTGGCCAAAGAAGTGCCGTCAAAAATATAGAAAAATTAAGCCCATCGCCCCCCTTTCTCACAATATCTACGCAAGTTACTCAATAAAAGTTCCCTTTGATTTCCGTAAAATCTGAATGTATCATCTTGGCTCACTTACATTCTCGCCCCTGGGCCAAATTGGTTCAAGGAGGAGCAGAGAGTTCTCACAGTGTCTTGGCCAACATTCCTCCCTCAATATGTAATGCTAAAAAAAAAACCACAGTTACTGTTCATTCACTTCACTGCTGTTTGTGCTGCAGACTGGTTATGCAACACCGTAAAGTATGCATTGGGCAAATCTCTTTAGAGTTGGCGCCAAGGTTCTGGCTGCCAGGCCAGGGTTGGCACATGTCCTGCCCAGGTTTTCTACCAGGGGGCCTGGTGCGATCTGGAGAAGGGGGAACTTTTTTTTTTAAAAGAGGGTTGGTAACTAGAGGACACAGGATAATTGGCAAAAAAAAGCCAGCCGGGAGATGAGGAGACTTATTTTTAACTCAACGAGTCGTCATGATCTGGAATGCACTGCCTTAAAGGGCAGTGGAAACAGATTCAATAGTGACTTTCAAAAGGGAATTGGATAAATATCTCAAAAAGGTCTAATGTGCAGGGCTATGGCGAAAGAGCAGTGCCAATTGGTAGCTCCTTTAGAGAGCCAGCATAGGCACGATGGGCCGAATGGCCACCTTCTGTGCTGCATGGTTCTATGATAACATAGCTGCAGGGGTAGGATATTTCTGGTCCCGATGCTCCAGCTACTATGACTGTGGGGTGGGCTTGATGGACGAGCTGGCCTTTTCCTGCCCATCATGTTCCTATGTTTGTGAGATAACGATCAGAAGGGTAGGTCGCGGAAATGATTGGACAGCTTTTCATTTAGCGGAAGGGTACTCTGATCTCCGCATCAGCACTGAAGAGACCAGTGCTGGGTGGGGGGTGCGGGTTGGGGGAGCTTGGGTGGCCTTATCACAGAATCCCCACAGTGCAGATAGAGGCCATTTCGGCCCATCGAGCCTGCACCGACACATATCCCATCCTATCCCCGTAACCCCACATATTTAATCCCCCCTAACACTTAAGGGTCAATTTATCATAGCCAAATCAACCTAACCCACACATCTTTGGACTGTGGGAGGAAACCGGAGCACCCGGAGGAAACCCACGCAGACACGGGGAGAATGTGCAAACTCCACACAGACAGTCACCTGAGGCCGGATTCGAACCCGGGTCCCTGGCGCTGTGAGGCAACAGTGCTAACCACTATGCCACCGTGTTGCCCTTATGATTAGAAAGAAACTTTTTCATTTATACAGTAGCTCTCATGACCTCAGGACATTCCAGAGCTCTTTACAGACAATGAAGTACTTCTTGACGTGAAGCCGCTGTTGTAATGTAGGAAACGCAGCAGCCAATTTGCGCACAGCAAGATCCCACAAACAGCAATGAAATAAATGACGAGATCATCTGTTTTAGTGGTGTTGGTCGAGGGATAAATATTGGCCCCAGGACACAGGGGAGAATTCCCCTGCTCTTCTCCAAAATAGTGGGCGTGGGATATTGTCCACCCACCTGGCAGGGCGGACGGGTCCTCGGTTTAACGTTTCATCAGAAAGCCAGCACCTCCGACAGTGCAGAACTCCCTCAGTACTGCAATGGGAGGGACAGCCTGAATGATGTGCTCCTGTCTCTGGAGTGGGACTCGAACCCACAGCCTTCTGAGAGACAAGAGTGCTACTGCCCACTGAGCCACGGCCGACACCTTAAAATGAGACCCTCTTTGTTCTCTGACCACCCCGTTGCCTTTTTCTCATTTGCTGGCTGCATCCGACTTTGCAGATGTTGGTCGCTGCCAGAATTGTCCCTTTCCTGTTCTTCTGAGTCACCATCTTCCTTTTCCTCAGTCACGACAATGGAGTTTTCATCCAGAGAGTGAGGGTGGAGAGGAGCAGTCAATGGGTCTTCTGTGCAGATGTGAGAGATTGATTGCAAGCAGATGACTTTGGATCAGGCATTCCCTCAGGAGTCGTTTTATTTAAAGACTGCGGCGTAAGTCACTGACTACATTCTTATTTACACAACCCTCTGGAATGCTAACAGGAGTGAATACGTGTGTTGTGTGCAGCATTCTTCTCAATAGCCTCTTTTTGTCTTTTGATTCAGCAATGGAATGTCTTCTGCTACGGCCACCTTAGTGCCAGTCTCAAGTTCAGGAAAAAGCATCGCCGGGCTTTTTCCCTTGGGGTATTCTCCCAATTGGATAGCTCTTTCAAAGAGCCGGCACAGGCACGATGGGCCGAATGGTCTCCTTCAGTGCCGCACGAGTCTATGATTCTCCCGCTCCACCCGGTAACGGGGTTTCAAGCCGAACTTTAATGCCAGGGGAATTTCCGGTGTGTTTAGTGGCGGAGCCGAGGTCCCTCTTATCCTGCCCAAGCCGTGCCCCTCATTCCTACCCTCAGTAGGGCACTATTTCACTCAGGTGGCAGGTACAAGTTGATAAGGCTGCTTAAAATAAAGCATAATATGATCCTGGGCTTTATAATTCGAGGCATAGTGTACAAAAGGAAGGAAGATATGCTAAACCTTTATACATCACTGGTTGGGCCTCAGCTGGAGGATTGTGTCCAATTCTGGGCACCGCACTTTAGGAAGGACATCAAGGCCTTGGAGAGGGTGCAGAGGAGATTTACCAGAATGGTACCAGGAATGAGGGACTTTGGTTATGTGGAGAAGCTGGGATTGTTCTCCTTGGAGCAGTGAAGGTTAAGGGGAAATTTAATCGAAGTGTTCAAAATTATGAGGGGTTTTGATAGAGTAAATAAGGATAAACTGTTTCCACTGGCAGGAGGGTCGGTAACCAGAGGACACAGATTTAAGATAATTGCCAAAACAACCAGAGGGGAGATGAGGAGAATTTTCTTTACGCAGCGAGTTGTTGTGATCTGGAACGCGCTGCCTGAAAGGGCGGTGGAAGCAGATTCAATAGTAACTTTCAAAAGGGAATTGCATAAATACTTGAAGGGGAAAAAATTTGCAGGACTATGGGGAAAGGGCAGGTGAGTGGGACTAATTGGAGAGCTCTTTCAAAGAGCCGGCACAGGCACGATGGGCCAAATGGCCTCTTTCTGTGCTGTAAGATTCTATGAAGCCATCCAGTGTCCTGTCCGAGTGACTTTGCCAATTCGTGTCAAGTTAGGGCTTGTCTTGTGCCAGAGGTGAAAGGTCAGTGTCTGACCCACTGCACCACCCAGTCCCACAGGGGGAAAGGACAGTGTCTGACCCACTGCACCACCCAGTCCCAGAGGTGAAAGGACAGTGTCTGACTCACTGCACCACCCAGTCCCAGAGGTGAAAGGCCAGTGTCTAACCCACTGTACCACCCAGTCCCACAGGGGGAAAGGACAGTGTCTACCCACTGTACCACCCAGTCCCACAGGGGGAAAGGACAGTGTCTGACCTACTGTACCACCCAGTCCCAGGGGGGGAAAGGTCAGTGTCTGACCCACTGCACCACCCAGTCCCAGAGCATGAAAGGTCAGTGTCTGACCCACTGTACCACCCAGTCCCAGGTGGGGAAAGGACAGTGTCTAACCCACTGTACCACCCAGTCCTACAGGGGGAAAGGACAGTGTCTGACCCACTGCACCACCCAGTCCCAGAGGGGGAAAGGACAGTGTCTGACCCACTGTACCACATAGTCCTACAGGGGGAAAGGACAGTGTCTGACCCACTGCACCACCCAGTCCCAGAGGGGGAAAGGTCAGTGTCTGACCCACTGTACCACCCAGTTCCAGGGGGGGAAAGGACAGTGTCTGACCCACTGTACCACCCAGTCTCAGAGGTGAAAGTACAGTTTCTGACCCACTGCACCACCCAGTCCCAGAGGGGGAAAGGACAGTGTCTGACCCACTGCACCACCCAGTCCCAGAGGGGGAAAGGACAGTGTCTGACCCACTGTACCACCCAGTCTCAGAGGTGAAAGTACAGTGTCTGACCCACTGCATCACCCAGTCCCAGAGGGGGAAAGGACAGTGTCTGACCCACTGCACCACCCAGTCCCAAAGTCAGCATGTTTTTACGAAGGGGAAGTCATGTTTGACAAATTTGCTGGAGTTCTTTGAGGAAGTAACATATAGAGTGGATAAAGGGGAACCAGTGGACGTAGTGTATTTAGACTTCCAAAAGGCATTTGACAAGGTGCCACACAAAAGATTATTGCTTAAGGTAAAAAATCACGGGATTGGGGGTAATATTCTGGCATGGATAGAGGATTGGCTATCTAACAGAAAGCAAAGAGTTGGGATAAATGGTTCATTCTCAGACTGGCAATCAGTAACTAGTGGTGTTCCACAGGGGTCAGTGCTGGGTCCCCAACTCTTTACAATCTATATTAACGATTTGGAGGAAGGGACCAAGTGTAACATATCAAAATTTGCAGATGATACAAAGATGGGAGGGAAAGTAGTGAGTGAGGAGGACATAAAAAACCTGCAAGGGGACATAGACAGGCTAAGTAAGTGGGCAGAGATTTGGCAGATGGAATACAACACTGGAAAGTGTGAGGTGATGCACTTTGGCAGGAAAAATCCTAGAGCAATTTATTATCTTAATGGCAAGAAACTGGAGAGTACTGAAGTGCAAAGGGATCTGGGGGTCCTGGTGCACGAAACTCAAAAGGTTAGTATGCAGGTGCAGCAAGTGATTAAGAAGGCAAATGGAATGTTGGCTTTCATTGCTAGGGGGATAGAATATAAAAATAGGGAGGTATTGCTTCAGTTGTACAAGGTATTGGTGAGACCGCACCTGGAATACTGCATACAGTTTTGGTGTCCTTGCTTCAGGAAAGACATACTTGCTCTCGAGGCAGTGCAAAAAAGGTTCACTCGGTTAATCCCGGGGATGAGGGGGTGGTCATATGAGGAGAGGTTGGGTAGATTGGGACTCTACTCATTGGAGTTCAGAAGAATGAGAGGTGATCTTATTGAAACATATAAGATTGTGAAGGGGTTGGATCGGGTGGATGCGGGGAGGATGTTCCCGATGACGGGTGAGACTAGAACTAGGGGACATAGTCTTAGAATAAGGGGCTGCTCTTTCAAAACTGAGATGAGGAGGAACTACTTCACTCAGAGGGTGGTAGGTCCATGGAATATGCTGCCACAAAAAGCTGTAGAAGCTACATCATTAAATAAATTTAAAACAGAAATAGACAGTTTCCTAGAAGTAAAGGGCATTAAGGGTTACGGGGAGCGGGCAGGAATTTGGACATGAGTCTAGGTTCGGATCGGTCATGGCCCTGTGGGTAGTGGAGCGGGCCCAGGGACCGTGTAGCCTGATTCTGCTCCTATTTCGTGTGTGCAATTCTGTTAGATGCAGGAGATGGTTCTGTGATAGATAGCAGATTGGCGGTTAGGATCAGATCAGCCATGATCTTATTGAATGGCGGAGCAGGCTCGAGGGGCCGATTGGCCTACTCCTGCTCCTAGTTCTTATGTTCTTATGTTCTTATGACCCACTGTACCATCCAGTCTCAGAGGTGAAAGTACAGTGTCTGACCCACTGCACCACCCAGTCCCAGAGGTGAAAGGACAGTGTCTGACCCACTGCACCACCCAGTCCCAGAGGGGTAAGGTCAGTGTCTGACCCACTGCACCACCCAGTCCCAGAGGGGGAAAGGACAGTGTCTAACCCACTGTACCACCCAGTCCCACAGGGGTAAAGGACAGTGTCTGACCCACTGCACCACCCAGTGCCAGAGGGGGAAAGGTCAGTGTCTGACCCACTGCACCACCCAGTCCCAGAGGGGGAAAGGTCAGTGTCTGACCTACTGTACCATCCAGTCCCACAGGGGGAAAGGACAGTGTCTAACCCACTGCACCACCCAGTCCCAGAGGGTGAATGGACAGTGTCTAACCCACTGCACCACCCAGTCCCAGAGGGTGAAAGGACAGTGTCTGACCCACTGCACCACCCAGTCCCAGAGGGTGAAAGGACAGTGTCTGACCCACTGTACCACCCAGTCCCAGAGGGTGAAAGGACAGTGTCTACCCACTGCACCACCCAGTCCCACAGGGGGAAACGACAGTGTCTGACCCACTGTACCACCCAGTCCCACAGGGGGAAAGGACAGTGTCTGACCCACTGCACCACCCAGTCCCAGAGGGGGAAAGGACAGTGTCTGACCCACTGTACCACCCAGTCCCAGAGGTGAAATTCCAGTGTCTGACCGACTGCACCACCCAGTCCCAAAGGGGGAAAGGACAGTGTCTGACCCACTGTACCACCTAGGCCCAGAGGGGGAAAGGACAGTGTCTGACACACTGTACCACCCAGTCCCAGAGGGGGAAAGGACAGTGTCTGACCCACTGCACCACCCAGTCCCAGAGGGGGAAAGGACAGTGTCTGACCCACTGCACCACCCAGTCCCACAGGGGGAAAGGACAGTGTCTGACCCACTGCACCACCCAGTCCCAGAGGGGGAAAGGACAGAGTCTAACCCACTGTACCACCCAGTCTGAGAGGGGGAAAGGACAGTGTCTAACCCACTGCACCACCCAGTCCCAGAGGGGGAAAGGACAGTGTCTGACCCACTGTACCACCCAGTCCCAGAGGGGGAAAGGACAGTGTCTGACCCACTATACCACCCAGTCCCACAGGGGGAAAGGACAGTGTCTGACCCACTGCACCACCCAGTCCCAGAGGGGGAAAGGACAGAGTCTAACCCACTGTACCACCCAGTCGTAGGTGGGGAAAGGACAGTGTCTGACCCACTGCACCACCCAGTCCCAGAGCATGAAAGGTCAGTGTCTGACCCACTGTACCACCCAGTCCCAGGTGGGGCAAGGACAGTGTCTAACCCACTGTACCACCCAGTCCCACAGGGGGAAAGGACAGTGTCTGACCCACTATACCACCCAGTCCCACAGGGGGAAAGGACAGTGTCTAACCCACTGCACCACCCAGTCCCACAGGGGGAAAGGACAGTGTCTAACCCACTGTACCACCCAGCCTCAGAGGTGAAAGGTCAGTGTCTGACCCACTGCACCACCCAGTCCCAGAGGGGGAAAGGACAGTGTCTGACCCACTGCACCACCCAGTCCCAGAGGGGGAAAGGACAGTGTCTAACCCATTGCACCACCCAGTCCCAGAGGTGAAAGGACAGTGTCTGACCCACTGCACCACCCAGTCCCAAAGGGGGAAAGGACAGTGTCTGACCCACTGCACCACCCAGTCCCAGAGGGGGAAAGGACAGTGTCTGACCCACTGTACCACCCAGTCCCAGGGGGGGAAAGGACAGTGTCTGACCCATGCACCACCCAGTCCCAGAGGGGAAAGGACAGTGTCTGACCCACTGCACCACCCAGTCCCAGAGGGGGAAAGGACAGTGTCTGACCCACTGTACCACCCAGTCCCAGAGGGGGAAAGGACAGTGTCTGACCCACTGCACCACCCAGTCTCAGAGGTGAAAGGACAGTGTCTGACCCACTGCACCACCCAGTCCCAGAGGGGGAAAGGACAGTGTCTGACCCACTGCACCACCCAGTCCCAGAGTGTGAAAGGACAGTGTCTGACCCACTGCACCACCCAGTCCCAGAGGGGGAAAGGACAGTGTCTGACCCACTGCACCACCCAGTCCCACAGGGGGAAAGGACAGTGTCTAACCCACTGCACCACCCAGTCCCAGAGGAGGAAAGGACAGTGTCTAACCCACTGCACCACCCAGTCCCCAGGGGGAAAGGACAGTGTCTGACCCACTGCACCACCCAGTCCCAGAGGGGGAAAGGACAGTGTCTGACCCACTGTACCACCCAGTCCCAGAGGGGGAAAGGACAGTGTCTGACCCACTGCACCACCCAGTCCCAGAGGGGGAAAGGACAGTGTCTGACCCACTGCACCACCCAGTCCCAGAGGGGGAAAGGACAGTGTCTGACCCACTGTACCACCCAGTCCCAGAGGGGAAAGGACAGTGTCTAACCCACTGCACCACCCAGTCCCAGAGGGGGAAAGGACAGTGTCTGACCCACTGCACCACCCAGTCCCAGAGGGGGAAAGGACAGTGTCTGACCCACTGCACCACCCAGTCCCAGAGGGGGAAAGGACAGTGTCTGACCCACTGCACCACCCAGTCCCAGAGGGGGAAAGGACAGTGTCTGACCCACTGCACCACCCAGTCCCAGAGGGGGAAAGGACAGTGTCTGACCCACTGCACCACCCAGTCCCACAGGGGGAAAGGACAGTGTCTGACCCACTGCACCACCCAGTCCCACAGGGGGAAAGGACAGTGTCTGACCCACTGCACCACCCAGTCCCAGAGGGGGAAAGGACAGTGTCTGACCCACTGTACCACCCAGTCCCAGGGGGGAAAGGTCAGTGTCTGACCCACTGCACCACCCAGTCCCAGGGGGAAAGGACAGTGTCTGACCCACTGCACCACCCAGTCCCAGAGGGGGAAAGGACAGTGTCTGACCCACTGTACCACCCAGTCCCAGAGGGGGAAAGGACAGTGTCTAACCCACTGCACCACCCAGTCCCAGAGGGTGAAAGGACCAGTGTCTAACCCACTTGCACCACCCGTCAGGGGGACAGAGCCACTGTACCACATAGTCCTACAGGGGGAAAGGACAGTATCTGACCGACTGCACCACCCAGTCCCACAGGGGGAAAGGACAGTGTCTGACCCACTGTACCACCCAGTCCCAGAGGTGAAAGGACAGGGTCTGACCCACTGCACCACCCTTGTCCCAGAGGGAGAAAGGACAGTGTCTAACCCATTGCACCACCCAGTCCCAGAGGGTGAAAGGACAGTGTCTGACCCACTGCACCACCCAGTCCCAGAGGGGGAAAGGACAGTTTCTGACCCACTGTACCACCCAGTCCCAGAGGGTGAAAGGACAGTGTCTACCCACTGCACCACCCAGTCCCACAGGGGGAAAGGACAGTGTCTGACCCACTGCACCACCCAGTCTCAGAGTGTGAAAGGACAGTGTCTGACCCACTGCACCACCCAGTCCCAGAGGGGGAAAGGACAGTGTCTGACCCACTGCACCACCCAGTCCCACAGGGGGAAAGGTCAGTGTCTAACCCACTGTACCACCCAGTCCCAGGTGGGGAAAGGACAGTGTCTAACCCACTGCACCACCCAGTCCCACAGGGGGAAAGGACAGTGTCTGACCCACTGTACCACCCAGTCCCACAGGGGGAAAGGACAGTGTCTAACCCACTGTACCACCCAGTCCCAGGTGGGGAAAGGACAGTGTCTAACCCACTGCACCACCCAGTCCCACAGGGGGAAAGGACAGTGTCTGACCCACTGTACCACCCAGTCCCAGAGGGGGAAAGGACAGTGTCTAACCCACTGTACCACCCAGTCCCAGAGGGGGAAAGGACAGTGTCTAACCCACTGCACCACCCAGTCCCAGAGGGGGAAAGGACAGTGTCTAACCCACTGTACCACATAGTCCTACAGGGGGAAAGGACAGTATCTGACCGACTGCACCACCCAGTCCCACAGGGGGAAAGGACAGTGTCTGACCCACTGTACCACCCAGTCCCAGAGGTGAAAGGACAGGGTCTGACCCACTGCACCACCCAGTCCCAGAGGGAGAAAGGACAGTGTCTAACCCATTGCACCACCCAGTCCCAGAGGGTGAAAGGACAGTGTCTGACCCACTGCACCACCCAGTCCCAGAGGGGGAAAGGACAGTTTCTGACCCACTGTACCACCCAGTCCCAGAGGGTGAAAGGACAGTGTCTACCCACTGCACCACCCAGTCCCACAGGGGGAAAGGACAGTGTCTGACCCACTGTACCACCCAGTCCCAGAGGTGAAAGGACAGTGTCTGACCCACTGTACCACCCAGTCCCAGAGGGGGAAAGGACAGTGTCTGACCCACTGCACCACCCAGTCCCAGAGGGGGAAAGGACAGTGTCTAACCCATTGCACCACACAGTCCCAGAGGGGGAAAGGACAGTGTCTAACCCACTGAACCACCCAGTCCCAGAGGGGAAAGGACAGTGTCTAACCCACTGTACCACCCAGTCCCAGAGGGGGAAAGGACAGTGTCTAACCCACTGCACCACCCAGTCCCAGAGGGGGAAAGGACAGTGTCTGACATACTGTACCACCCAGTCCCAGAGGTGAAATTCCAGTGTCTGACCGACTGCACCACCCAGTCCCACAGGGGGAAAGGACAGTGTCTAACCCACTGCACCACCCAGTCCCAGAGGGGGAAAGGACAGTGTCTAACCCACTGTACCACCCAGTCCCAAAGGGGGAAAGGACAGTGTCTAACCCATTGCACCACCCAGTCCCAGAGGGGGAAAGGACAGTGTCTGACCCACTGCACCACCCAGTCCCAGAGGGGGAAAGGACAGTGTCTAACCCACTGCACGACCCAGTCCCAGAGGGGGAAAGGACAGTGTCTAACCCACTGTACCACCCAGTCCCAGGGGGGAAAGGTCAGTGTCTGACCCACTGCACCACCCAGTCCCACAGGGGGAAAGGACAGTGTCTAACCCACTGTACCACCCAGTCCCAGGGGGGAAAAGATCAGTGTCTGACCCACTGCACCACCCAGTCCCACAGGGGGAAAGGACAGTGTCTGACCCACTGTACCACCCAGTCCCAGAGGGGGAAAGGACAGTGTCTAACCCACTGTACCACCCAGTCCCAGAGGGGGAAAGGACAGTGTCTAACCCACTGCACCACCCAGTCCCAGAGGGGGAAAGGACAGTGTCTAACCCACTGTACCACATAGTCCTACAGGGGGAAAGGACAGTATCTGACCGACTGCACCACCCAGTCCCACAGGGGGAAAGGACAGTGTCTGACCCACTGTACCACCCAGTCCCAGAGGTGAAAGGACAGGGTCTGACCCACTGCACCACCCTTGTCCCAGAGGGAGAAAGGACAGTGTCTAACCCATTGCACCACCCAGTCCCAGAGGGTGAAAGGACAGTGTCTGACCCACTGCACCACCCAGTCCCAGAGGGGGAAAGGACAGTTTCTGACCCACTGTACCACCCAGTCCCAGAGGGTGAAAGGACAGTGTCTACCCACTGCACCACCCAGTCCCACAGGGGGAAAGGACAGTGTCTGACCCACTGTACCACCCAGTCCCAGAGGTGAAAGGACAGTGTCTGACCCACTGTACCACCCAGTCCCAGAGGGGGAAAGGACAGTGTCTAACCCATTGCACCACACAGTCCCAGAGGGGGAAAGGACAGTGTCTAACCCACTGAACCACCCAGTCCCAGAGGGGGAAAGGACAGTGTCTAACCCACTGTACCACCCAGTCCCAGAGGGGGAAAGGACAGTGTCTAACCCACTGTACCACCCAGTCCCAGAGGGGGAAAGGACAGTGTCTAACCCACTGTACCACCCAGTCCCAGAGGGGGAAAGGACAGTGTCTGACATACTGTACCACCCAGTCCCAGAGGTGAAATTCCAGTGTCTGACCGACTGCACCACCCAGTCCCAAAGGGGGAAAGGACAGTGTCTGACCCACTGTACCACCCAGGCCCAGAGGGGGAAAGGACAGTGTCTGACCCACTGTACCACCCAGTCCCAAAGGGGGAAAGGACAGTGTCTGACCCACTGCACCACCCAGTCCCACAGGGGGAAAGGACAGTGTCTAACCCACTGCACCACCCAGTCCCAGAGGGGGAAAGGACAGTGTCTAACCCACTGTACCACCCAGTCCCAAAGGGGGAAAGGACAGTGTCTAACCCATTGCACCACCCAGTCCCAGAGGGGGAAAGGACAGTGTCTGACCCACTGCACCACCCAGCCCCAGAGGGGGAAAGGACAGTGTCTAACCCACTGCACGACCCAGTCCCAGAGGGGGAAAGGACAGTGTCTAACCCACTGTACCACCCAGTCCCAGGGGGGAAAAGGTCAGTGTCTGACCCACTGCACCACCCAGTCCCACAGGGGGAAAGGACAGTGTCTAACCCACTGTACCACCCAGCCCCAGAGGGGGAAAGGACAGTGTCTAACCCATTGCACCACCCAGTCCCACAGGGGGAAAGGACAGTGTCTGACCCACTGTACCACCCAGTCCCACAGGGCGAAAGGACAGTGTCTAACCCACTGTACCACCCAGTCCCACAGGGCGAAAGGACAGTGGCTGACCCACTGCACCACCCAGTCCCAGAGGGGGAAAGGACAGTGTCATAAATCGCAAGTAACAACTCAGGAAGTACTACTAGGCGGCCAGCTGGGGCGCCGTCCAGGGAGTATAAATACTCAGGCATGGGCCCACCTTGGGCAGAGACAATCTGGAAACAGGAAGCTAGTGACTGCTAACTGGACCTCCATGTTTTGTTACAAGTTGATTAAAGCCTTGCTTTATGTTCAAGTGCGTAGTGAGTCTTTATTACGTCAGACAGTGTCTGACCCACTGCACCACCTAGTCCACTCATGTTTGGTATTTTTATCGCTCTTAACAACACGATGTTACAAAGTAAGTTACCAAAAATCAAGTCCTAACTGGATGTGGTTTCCTCCTCACCCACAAGGTTAGACCGAAGAGTCCCTTTCATTTCCATTTCCATCTCGGGTATTTTTGGAGGGCCATCTCACTACTTCCTCTCTTCACTCGTTATTACGGGACGTGGCTAAACACGACATCCTTTTAACATTGCACAGGCACTTCTGCGTCCTTCTAACGTTGGCAACTTTTCAATTTAATCCAGCTCTTTGAGCAGCCAATATAGTTAGAGCTAAAAATATTCTCATCTACTTCAACCTTCAGGTGTCAGCCATGGCTCAGTGGGCAGCACTCGCGCCTCTGAGTCAGAAGGTTGTGCGTTCAAGTCCCACTCCAGAGACTGGAGCACAAAATCCAGGCTGACACTCCCAGTGCCGTGTTGAGGGAGTGCTGACTTTCGGATGAGACGTTAAACCGAGGCCCCGTCTGCTCTCTCAGGTGGACATAAAAGATCCCATGGCCACTATTTTGAAGAGCAGGGGAGTTATCCTCTGTGTCCTGTGCCAATATTTATCCCTCAATCAACATCACTAAAACAGACTTATCCGATTATAATCACATTGCTGTTTGTGGGAGCTTGCTGTGCGCAAATTGACTGCCGCATTTCCTACATTACAACAGTGACTACACTTCAAAAGTATTGAATTGGCTGTGAAGCGTTTTGGGACATCTCAAGGTCATGAAAGGCACTGCATAAATTCAAGTCTTAAGATACATTGGGGGAGAAATTCAGTGTCGCCCCATTTGGGGCGCAATTATTGGCCGGGCGCAAAGATTAGCGCCTGGCGCTAATTATCGCCTCCGACTGCAAACTTGACTTTTATTGCCCCTGGAGGTGATTGGAGCGCTATATCAGGTGCTTCACACCTGTCTTAAGGCGCAAAGGCCGAGGAGCGAGGCGCTTCCTCAGAGCGCTGGTGAAGCTCATGTGATGTCAGTCAGCAATGGAACACAGACGCAATGGCGCCGGCCAGTTCTTAAAGGGGAGGGTTGATCTTGCTTTCCATCATCATCCTACTCATTGCAGCCTTGAATCTCGGCCTGGAGAGACCTGTACATCAAAATCTGCTGGAAAGAACAATGGAGAGTACCAGGGAAAGAGCTCAGAGTGCAGCCCCCACAGTCTCTTCTAAATCGATAAAAGGAAGGGCAAATCAAAATGAACCTGCAAAGTGCTGCTCAGTACCCAAAACTCCTTCACACAGCGTTGAATCTCTCCAGATGTCTCTCTCTCTCTCTCTCAGAATGCGTGGTTCAAAAATGTCACCAACAAAAAAAGGCAGGAAGCGGTCGCCTTTAAATAGCGCTCCCCCAGTCCCTTCCTGACTGCAAAACGCTCCCCTCAACCTGTCGTTGCTAGCGGCAGG
This sequence comes from Squalus acanthias, assembly GCA_030390025.1. Lineage (NCBI taxonomy): Eukaryota > Metazoa > Chordata > Chondrichthyes > Squaliformes > Squalidae > Squalus > Squalus acanthias. The sequence goes on from JASTWF010000045.1 coordinate 2,653,041, forward strand.
CGGTAAGGCAGGGGGCGCCACTCAATATCGGCTCCGGGGCGCTACCGGGGCGTTGTGCACTCGACTGACGTCACGATCTGCCGGCGCAGGAGATCGTGGCGGTAGTGTTTAGCGCCGCCGCAAAATGTCTAGTTAATTTCGCGAGCGGCGCAAACATCTCCGCGCCCGGGCGCTAGTTGCTTTGTGCCCCATTAGTGCCCTCTTAAGGCGCTAACGGGAGGCGCAACCAACTGAATTTTTCCCCCATTGTCTGTACTGGAGGCCACTCTTTCAGCCACCATGTTCCCAACTTCTAGAATTCCTTCCCTAAATCACTCTGCCTTCCCTCTTCCTCTCTGCTTCCAAGAGCCTTCTCAAACGTTCCTCTTCATCTGTTCACTTGGACTGACCAAGTGATGAAGACACAACGGAGGAGCCATGTAAATGAAGACGTCCACCAAACTAATCCATAAGAAATTCGGGCCCTACGAGATGAGTAGTTCCTTTATTGACCTCTACCTGGCTCCGCTCCTTTAATAGAGAACCGAATCTCGGGTCCAAATTCCACAGTCCTGCTCCTTTAAACCAGGAACCCGGGTAGGGGCGAGTCTGGCATTAGCCTGGAATGTGAAACCCTCGCAGACTTGGCAAGATGGTTCGGCCCCAACCCCAACCAGTCTTGAAAGAGAGCAGGTTGAATTTGCTGTAGAAATACAAACCGACCACTGTCCCACCCAACCCTGATATAGAAACCAGTCCTGTTATACGTGTCAGAATGTGTCAGTGCTCCGTGAGATGGAAAAATTGATGAGCGACACCGACCTTCCCTTTCACAAAGACTTGAAAAACCCGCCACGAAAGCGCTTAAAATCGCGCCGGCCATTCTGGGAAACAGCAGCCAATATTCACGCGGCTGGTGTCGACCCGCTATCCAGATTGACGGAATCATCAGCATAAAGAACCAACATCTCATGGCTGACCCAACAGCAGAGGTCCCTGGCTTCGACCTCCCTCGAAGACAGTGGACGGCGCTCAATCGAATCCGCACAGGGCACGGATGATGCGGCCACCCGCCCCACCAGTGGAAGATGAGGGACGACCCGAAGTGCGACTGTGGCCAGGAGTCCCAGACCTTGGAACACATCACATCAACCTGCCCACTGAGATCTGTTGCGGGAGGCACCTCATTTCCCCACTCGGCCTCTCAGGAGGTCATCGCATGGAGAGCCAAACTAGACATCCCATTATAAGCTGCTCCCAGTCATACGAAACAACAACAGTGCATTTTCAAAGCGGTCGATTAAAGGAGAAGGTGGCTACAGTTGGAAATATATTTAGAGCCCTATTATGTCTCACACTGGTCTCCCACCTGGCTACATGAATGTTTGCTGCCTCAGTTTCTATATTAGGGTCGAAGGACACACGAGCAGTTGGTTGCTCTTTATGTCAGTAATAGCATGTTGGTTAGTTCCTATCCTAGAGCTGTTGGCTAGTGATCCCTGGCTCAGGATTGGTGGTTAGGCTGTACCTCAGGATTGGTTAGTTGGGTGGTGTTCCTCTCAGGATTGTTGGTCAGGCGGCGTCTCAGGATTGGTTAGTTGGCTGGTGCCTGTCTCAGGATTAGTTAGTTGGCTGGTGCCTGTCTCAGGATTGGTGGTCAGGGTCTGTCTCAGAATTGGTTAGTTGGCTGGTGCCTGTCTCAGGATTGGTTAGTTGGCTGGTGTCCGTCTCAGGATTGGTTAGTTGGGTGGCGTCCCTCTCAGGATTGTTGGTCAGGGTGCTTCTCAGGATTGGTTAGTTGGCTGGTGTCTCTCAGGATTGGTTAGTTGGCTGGTGTCAGTCTCAAGATTGGTTAGTTGGGTGGTCTCTGTTTCAGGATTGGTTGATTAGATCGCCTCTGTTCCACACCCTGACTCTGAGGTAGGGACCAACCAACCAATTCTACACCTCGATTCCGAGATAAGAGACCAACCGTTTGACCAATTCTGAGAGAAACACCAATTCTGAGAGAAACAGTGTCAGCTGTGGCTCAGTGGGTAGCACCCTCACCTCGGAGTCAGAAGGTTATGGGTTCAAGTCCCACTCCAGGGACTGGAGCACATAAAGCTGGGCTGACACTCCAGTGCAGTGCTGAGGGAGCGCTGCACTGTCGGAGGTGCCGTCTTTTGGATGAGACGTTAAACCGAGGTCCCGTCTGCCCTCTCAGGTGGACGTAAAAGATCCCATGACACTATTTCGAAGAAGAGTAGGGGAGTTCTCCCGAGTGTCCTGGGGCCATTATTTATCCCTCAACCAACATCACTAAAACAGATTATCTGGTCATTTTCACATTGCTGTTTGTGGGACCTTGCTGTGTGCAAATTGGCTGCCGCGTTTCCCACATTACAACAGTGACTACACTCAAAGTACTTCATTGTAAAGCGCTTTGAGACGTCCGGTGGTCGTGAAAGGCGCTATAGAAATGCAAGTCTTTCTTTCAAATGACCCATTGTAATTGGACATCAGCACTTTTCAGAAGAGGACAGAAGAAACTGGAGCAGGGGAATAAACAATTGGAGAAAACTTGTGCTCAGTAAGAGATTTATTTATGTTCTTATCGCAAAACATAGACACAGGTTATAAAATCATTTTTTTCCAATCTCAAAAGAAATTGAAAACTACATTCGCACAACCCAATATAAAAACTCTCAAGCAAAGATAGACTTTAAACATTCATACAATGCAAATAAATGAAACCAATACTTGTGGTTTAGTGATTTCCAAGTGCGGGCGGAAAGCCCAGTTTGTTCCCATTGATCCATCCTCTGGTTGTTCTTGGCTTGACTGATTATTTGGAAAGCTAACGTTGCCCTAACAAAAACCACAGGCTCGTCCTGGAACAGGCGACTAGTGTGCATCAATGGGCGGTGACCGAGGCATCCAACCGCCAGTACCACACTGTATGTTCTTGGCTGTGGGTGCCAACTGCAGGATCAAGGGGCGGATGTGTCCCCCCCCCTCCCCCACACACGTCTGGGAACTGTCTCCAGGTGCCAAACCAGACAGTTTGGGGCAGGGGGATGGGAATCGAGGCTTGACGTTGCTTTAATCGCTGAAGAAAGTTCAGTGAAGGCTTTTAATAAGTTCACTAACTAACAGCTCCTCACGAGCAGTAATTTGAGGTCTTAATGGCAAGTTTTAAAATGTTTCCCCTCACAGGGGGAAACGGTCTGGTCAAAAAAGTGGCAACAGAAATGGAATCTGGCATTTTAATAAGTGCGGAATATCATGCACAGATATCCTGATTGGAACAGAGTGTAGAAGATTAAGGGCTGATCTAATGGAGGTGCTTATGATGATTAAAGGATTAGGTAGGATAGATAGAGAGAGAGAAACTATTTCCTCTAGTTGGGAGAGTCCAGAACAAGGGGGCATAACCTTAAAATTAGAGCGCGGCCGTTCAGGGGGTGATGTCAGGAAGTACTTTTTCCACACAAGAGTTAGTGGAAATCTGGAACTCTCTTCCCCCCCCTCCCCCCCCACCAAGAGCTGATGAGGCTGGTGGTGGGGGAGGGGGGGGGGGAAATTTCAAAGCAGAGATCGATAGAATTTTGTTAGGCAAGGGTATCAAGGGATATGGAGCAAAAGCGGGCAAATGGAGTTAAGATACAGATCAGCCATGATCTCATTGAATGGCGGAACAGGCTCGAGGGGCTGAACGGCCTCCTCCTGTTCCTAGAATGCACGGGACTGGAGCGCCTCATTCACTCAACCGGTTTGGAATTCCACTGTACATCAATCATTCCTTCCTCAATGTTCACACTCCACATATCAATATAGCTTTTCTTTTCCTCATACAAAATTTCTAATGTCAAAGAAATAAATTATGTAAATCCCAAAAATATATTACAAACTACACTATGAGGTTTCATATTTTCAAATAGTAAAGCATTTTTATAATACAACAGCACAAGTCCTGATATTTATTTATATATCTATCTCTAAGGATGGAGCTAGAATTTCTACCCATTCACAGTGGGCGAGCAGATAGCTGGTCCCAAGCATTCATCTCAAATTGCAGCCTCCCCACACTTGTGGGAAATTAATTTAGGATCAGCACTGGCCCGTCGCAAACACGGTGTGGGTACGGACGGAGGACAATCAAGAGTTTTCTACGAAGCGCCATCGGGAATTAAACTGAACGCGAGGGCAGCAGTGGCACAGTTTGCTCACGGTCCCATCCAATGTGCTACGGAGTGTGGTAATCGCCTGCAATTCCTCGCTGTCCGAGTTTAGTGATTCGTGATCTACAGCATGCCCTCACCCCAGTGGTCCATTCAGACCACAAGGCCTTGGTCCCTGCAGAGCTAGCTGAACCTCTGGTTGGTTTGATCGGGGTCGGCTGGACTCAGCCGGAGGAGTAAAAGCAGCTTTAGTAAAAGTGGCGTATTTATCACTCAACCAACGTAACCGAAACAGACGATCTGGTCATCATCACATCGTGGGACCCGGCTGTGAGCAAATTGGCTGCCATGTTGTCCACATTTCAACAGCGACTACACTTCAAAAAGTGCTTCACTAGCCGTAAAGCACTTTGAGACGTCCTAAAGGCGCTGGATAAATGCACGCTCTTCTTCGACTACTACTACAATTGGCCCAAGTGTCTCTCTGGGGTTAGGGAAGGGGAGGAAACAGATGGATGTCCTCGGTCAGAACTCACACCGGGGTTCGGAACTCATCGGTAACTGGCTCTGTGGGAGGGAGGGGGGGGGGGGGGGGTGGTGGGGAAGGATAGGTTGCCTTCGGACAGCTAAGCACAAACGCTTGCTTTGGGAATACATTTTAAAAATGGAAAAACATCAAATATTTCAAAAGAGCACCAAATGAGCACAGTTGTTCCAATGCGAGAGACTTTGCAGGTAGGATGTCTGCGAGGGCAGAGGCATATGAAATGAGTCAGATCACGCTTTCTGGGACCATACTTAGAAATGACATCGACAAAGACTGAAGTTCAAAGTCACTGCTGGTTATAAGTGAGCGAGTTCCAGGCAGGGACATGATCATCATCCAAGGAGTTAAAAAATAAAACGAACTCTTCCTTTCCTCATTATACATTCTTCTCCCAGTTAATTCCAGTACTGTATCTTCCTTGCGGTTTTCTACAGATATGATACCTGAGTATTGTCTTTTCAAAGTAGTAGTCGCTTCTATGGCTCCATCACTTGTCCCATGAAGAGAATGGTGCCTACAAAACAAGAGGGAGCACCGTTAATATCAAACTGAAGCCCAACTTTATTTCAGTCATGCCCCTTAAAAAACACATTCCTACATTCAATTCCCTCCCGGCCTTCCTCAGACATCCATCACGGTGGAGAGGGACCAGACATTGAAGAGTTCCCCCCTCGCCCCCGTGAGTTCCAGATGAAGGGCCAAGGTCTGGCCAAGCCTTTTGTCTCGGAGTTGCTTAGTGGAGCCTTGGGGACCCGTATATAAATTAAACATTGAGCAAAGTGGGTATGGTGGTGTCGTGGTCATCTTATTCAAATCCCACCATGTTTTAAAAAAATAAATAAATCTGGAAGTCAAAAAACTGGTAACAGTAAAAAAATGACCATGAAGCTGTCAAATTGTCATTAAAAACCCAACTAGTTCACTAGGGAAGGAAACTTGCCCTCCTTACCCGGTCTGGTCTATGTGACTCCAGTTCCATGCCAACATGGTTGACTTAACTACCTGCTAAAGTGGCCTAACAAAACCCCACAGTTGCAACTCAGGATTTGCAAAGTTTAAAGCCATTAACTTGCAGACCTGCCCAAGCTCCTGATACTAACCGACCTTGGTGCTCTGCTTAAAGAGCAACCAGTGACTTTGAGAGCCAGATTGCCAGGGCTAGGAGGCCACACAGGGCCTGCAGGCTGCAATGTGGACATGCCCTGGTGTCGGGCCTAGGTTGAAAAGACAAGGACACAGAAGACAAGGAGGAAGACAGCAACTGGGGGCGTTTTATCAGCAGCTCGAAGAGTAGATTTAGAGGCTGCACACCTGAAGTACAGGATGCCCAAGACCAATCCAAGAGGCCAGGTGTGACGGGCAGGATCTAACCAAGCTACAGTGTCCAATCCGACAGGGTGACCTCTCGAGTTAGCAATCAGTGCCACTCCCTGCCCAACGGAAGTCAATGTCCTACCTACAGGAACCCTCACACGGCCCTCCCCCAAACCAGAAAATGGAGTGCTAATACGGGTTGAGCGTCCCAAATCCGGCAACCTTGGGACCGAGGCCGAGCCGGTTTTCCCGGACTTCGGAACTTGTTTCTGATGTCTGAAGTCCGGAAACGCCCGAGCCCAGGTTGCGCTAGTTCCGGTTTTTGGTAAGCCTCCCTCAGGGTGTCCGGATTCCGGAACATTTTATGGATTCCGGACCCCTGCCACCAATCGTCCCGGAGTCCGGAACGCCAGATTTGGGACGCTTAATCTGTATAATCAAGACTTAACATCGATTTTGGGCTGCCCACATTAGGAGTCCAGGACCCTGTTTATGGAGCTAAGGAGTCAACAGCAATCCAACGGTGTTTGCTATCCAACTCCATCATCAAGAACCACGACTCCACCCCGCCGCCAGACGAAGCCTTACTTTTGGTTATCAAGCGGTATGGATCAAAGGCGGGTAAATGAGGTTGAGGTACAGATCAGCCATGATCTAACTGAACCTGGAACGCTCTCTTCCCCAAAAGGCTGCAAATACTGGGACAACTGGAGCCGTCAGGACCAAGAGCGATAGATTTTTGTTGGGCAAGGGTATCAAGGGAGAGGAGCCAAGCCAGTCAAACGGAGCGGAGGTACAGATCAGCCATGACCTAATTGAATGGCAGAGCAGGCTCGAGGAGCTCAATGGCCTCCTCCTGTTCGCAATGTTCCCATGAATGGCGGAGCAGGCTGAAGGGGCTGATTGGCCTCCTCCTGTTCCCATCTAGGGGGTCACTGTTTAAAAATAAGGGGTCGCCCATTTAAGAGAGAGATGAAGAGAAATTTTTTCACAGAGGGTGGTGAATCTTTGGAACTCTCTTCCTCAGAGGGCGGTGGAAGCAGAATCTTTGAATATTTTTAAGGCAGAGGTAGATAGATTCTTGATAAGCAAGGGGGTGAAAGGTTATCGGGGGTAGGCGGGAATGTGGAGTAATCAGATCAGCCATGATCTTATTGAATGGCAGAGCAGGCTCGAGGGGCCGAGTGGGCCTACCCCCTGCTCCTAATTCATATGTATGTACATATCTACATGCTTGCGCCGGAGTGGACCAACTTGGAGTTTAGTGGGCCTTTCCCACTATGGAATACAGTTGACCGTGGCCCTTTATAAAGGCATTGCCTTACCTGTGGGGTTGTGTCGCACCAAGAATAGGAAGGGTCTGTCTATCACAACCTCGAGTGGAGCCATTCGCTCATAAAAGATGGCAGCTGGAAGAAGAAAACAAAATGGCAGTCAAGGTTACCAGATTATCGACGCAGTAGACCCATGTCTATACTTACACGTGCAATTGAAAAGTTAGTAAGAAGGCGGACTGCTTCAAAAAAAGTGCGATCGGAGCAAGGAAAGTAAAGTGGTTTCTGAAGCATTTTTATTAAAACTAGGGGATTAGTGAGGTGACAGCTGGCTGTAACAAGGTAATTGTAAGCTCTGGCCACAGGGTGGCGCTGTGGAGCGAGTTTGCAAAGTCTTTCTCCCAACTCAAGCCACCACCTTGTGGAAAGAAACAAGAGAAAACGCTTTTAGCGATTGAGTGACCATGGGCACCTTGCTGGTAAGCATCCCGAGAGAAAGGGGAGCTGCTCCGATGGTTCGGTTGAGTAACTGCGCAGCCAGGGTGTGGTACCGAGCCAATACAGGCCAGCTTCAATCCCCAGTCAGCGGATCACAGCCAGGCCACCACAATAATGGTCCTCAGCACCCCTGGAGCAGAAAGTGACCCAAAATCAGGCAGCGTTCCTGCTAAAAAAAACACATCTGGATTGGCTGTGATGCCCTCCATGGCCCAATAGCACGGTGGCATAGTGGTTAGCACTGGTGCCTCACAGCGCCAGAGACCCGGGTTCGAATCTGACCTCGGGTGACTGTCTGTGTGGAGTTTGCACATTCTCCCAGTGTCTGCGTGGGTTTCCTCCGGGTGCTCCGGTTTCCTCCCACAGTCCAAAAATGTGCGGGTTAGGTTGATTTGGCTATGATAAATTGACCCTTAGTGTTAGGGGGGGATTAAATATGTGGGGTTATTGGGATATGTTAGGGGGAATTAAATACGTGGGGTTACGGGGGTAGGGTGGGATATGTGTACTGTGGGGATTAAAGCAGGGACAGGGTACTGGATTTGGATGATCAGCCATGATCGTATTGAATGGTGGAGCAGGCTCGACGGGCCGAATGGCCTACTCCTGCTCCTGGATTCTATGTTTCTCCCTACTCCACTCTCTAGTTTGGAGGGATGGTGGGGTTGGGTGGGGGAGTGCAAGGTACCACAGAAGTGCCAGTGCTTGTGGGACTGCTGCCCAGCAAGAAACACTGGGCCCGGGGGGGGGGGAACTCAACTGCAGCAAGCAACACATTAGTGGCGGTAGCGGAACCGTCACCTGTTATACCGGATTTAGAATCAGCCGGGGTGTATAACGGGTGGACTGCGACCGCTCATTTTGCGTTGCCTACTGTAGTTGAATTTCAGGAATGACTTCGGACATCAGAGAGCCCAGTGAGGGTGCGCAGACTCACCAGTGGCTGCAGACGCCTTGGTTCCACTCTCGTTCACTTCGATCTTTACTTTCTGCAGAGCCTTGGACACAAACAGCTGTTCGGTTTCTGTACCGATGAAAAGGAGGGAAGCAGGATTAGTCTTCAGTCCAACACCCGGTTCACACCCAAAACAGAAACTGCGTCCCCCAATTTAACTGGGACACGGAGGTTAGTTTGTTCATATTTATGTCAGAGTGAAATGAGGAATCACTTCCCCCCCCAGCCCCCACCACAAAGGGTAGTGGAAATCTGGAACTCTTCCTCTCCTCCTCCTCTTTCACCCCCTCCCCTACACCTCCAAAGGCTGTGGGTCAATTGAAATTTTCAAGACAGACATCAATAAATTTTTGTTAAGGAAGGGTATCGAGGGACAGGCAAGAAATGCGGGTGACGCCCACATCCGGAGAATGAATAAACACTCACTCCCTCCACCACCGGCGTACCGTGGCTGCAGTGTGTACCATCTACAAGATGCACTGCAGCAACTCGCCAAGGCTTCTTCAACAGCACCTCCCAAACCCGCCACCTCTTCCGCCTAGAAGGACAAGGGCAGCAGGCGCATGGGAACACCACCAACTCCAAGTTCCCCTCCGAGTCACACACCATCCCGACTTGGACATATAATCGGACGTTCCTTCATCGTCGCTGGGTCAAAATCCTGGAACTCCCTCCCTAACAGCACTGTGGGAGCACCTTCACCACACGGACTGCAAGAAGGCGGCGGCTCACCACCTACCCGGGGCCAACTAAGGATGGGCAATAAATGCCAACCACGCCCACATCCAGAGAATTTGAAAAAAAAACACTTTGGTAATACCAAAGCTCACCCCGGCCACAAACTCCACCCCCTCCCTACCGATTCCACCCCCCTCCACAGCCAGGCTGCAGTCTTGGCATCCTATTCGACCCCCCTCCCCCCCTCGAATGGTGCTTTTCAGACTATTCCTACACGTCCTCCCTCTCCCCCCCCGCTGTTTCCTACATTACAGCAGCGACTACACTTCAAAAAAGTACTTCATTGGCTGTAAAGCGCTTTGGGATGTCCTGTGGTCGTGAAAGGCGCTATAGAAATTCAAATCTTTCTTTTCTTTTTTCTAATTGCGCTTTTCAGACTATTCTTCCCCCCCCCCCCCCGCAGGGTCCCTTTAAGAAAAGCCAACATTGTTCCAAGGCTGGTGTGCCAGGCTTGCCGCGAGCAGGTACTTACCGCTGATGTTAGTAAAGTCTGCCGTTCCCACGTTGAACATGTCCATTATTCCCATGTTCCTCAGCGGCTTCTTCAGATCCGTCTCACTGTCCAGGGAAAACCTGCCAGGCAACACACGCAAAGACGTCAAGGAAATGACTCACAAAATAGGTCACACCGTTTTAATCAGAACCCCATTAACGTGTAGTGATTACATTAACAATGTACTCTGGGAGGCGGGGGGTGGGGGGGGGACGGACTGCCCAGAGTTAATGTTCTGACACTGTACACGGCTTTAATTAAACCACACACAGAATTGAAACAACTACTAAAGCACTCTATCTAATGTTATCCCAGCTCTCTTAGTAACCCCCTCCGCCCAGCACCCTGTGTTACTGACCGCATCTCTACTCACACTGTCACTCAGTAACCCCTTGCCCCAGGGTTACTGTGTGTCTCTACCCAATGTTAATCCAGTTCCGCCACACAGTTGGACTCAGTAACCCCTCCCTTGTTGTCAATACCCAGCTCCCTACTTAGAACATAAGAAATAGGAGCAGGAGTCGGCCATTCGGCCCTTCGAGCCTGCTCCGCCATTCAATAAGATCCTGGCTGATCTTCGCTTTCCTGCACTATCCCCATATCCCTTGATTCGCTTAATATCCAAAAATCTATCAATCTCTGTCTTGAATATACTCAACGGTGGAGCCTCCACAGCCCTCTGGGGTAGAGAATTCCAAAGATTCACCACCCACTGAGTGAAGAAATTTCTCCTCATCTCAGTCCTAAATGGCCGACCCCTTATTCTGAGACTGTGACCCCTGGTTCTAGACTCCCCAACCAGGGGAAACATCCTCCCTGCATCTACCCTGTCAAGCCCTGTAAAAATGTTGTATTTTTCAATGAGATCACCTCTCATTCTTCTAAACTCTAGAGAATACAGGCCTAGTCTACTCAATCTCTCCTCATAGGACAATCACCCCATCACAGGAATCAGTCTGGTGAACCTTCGTTGCACTCCCTCTATGGCAAGTATATCCTTCCTCAGGTCAGGAGACCAAAACTGTACACAATACTCCAGGTGTGGTCTCACCAGGGCCCTGTCTAATTGCAGTAAGATATCTTTACTCTTATACTCAAAGACAACATACCATTTGCTTTCCTAATTGCTTGCTGTACCTGCATGTTAACTTTCAGTGATTCGTGTACAAGGACACCCAGGTCCCTCTGAACACCGACATTTCCCAATCTCTCATCATTTAAAAAATACTCGGCTTTTCTATTTTTCCTACCAAAGTGGATAACTTCACATTTCTCCACATTATATTTCATTTGCCATGGTCTTGCCCACTGACTCTGCCCAATCCTATTATTATTTTCTAAGTGCCCTGTTACCACATCCTTAATAATAGATTCTAGCATTTTCCCTACTACTGAGGTCAGGCTAACTGGTCTGTAGTTCCGTTTTCTCTCTCCCTCCTTTCTTAAATGGTAGGGTTCCTTACTCCCTGACTTTAGACTAGACATAGAGTTCAACAATTTCAGATCATAACCACTGCCCCCATTTTTTCAAGATGGCAGCTGTTGCGGATATTCCCATTTACTCCTCCTCTAGACCCATTTTTTGTTTCTTTACTTGTCCCATTACCATCTCCTTTCACCTTGCACCATCATCCCTTTTGTAATTTAATCTCTCCTGCCTTCCACCCGATCGCAGACCTTCCCTTTTGTTCTTTCCTCCCCCTCCCCCCTTTCCCTGTTTCCCTGCTTCTGCACTTGCTTAAATCCTTTTATTTCCTCTAAATTTTCTCCAGTTCTGACGAAAGGTCACCGACATGAAACGTTAACTGTTTCTCTCTCCACAGAGGTTGCCTGACCTGCTGAGCATTTCCAGCATTTTCTGTTTTTATTTCAGATTTCCAGCATCTGCAGTATTTTGCTTTTGTATTAGACTAGGCAAACAAATGGCATGTTGGCCTTTATTACAAGAGGATTTGAGTATAAGAGTAAAGATGTCTTACTGCAATTATATAGGGCCCTGGTGAGACCACACCTGGAGTATTGTGTACAGTTTTGGTCTCCTTACCTGAGGAAGGATATACTTGCCATAGAGGGAGTGTAACGAAGGTTCACCAGACTGATTCCTGGGATGGGGTGATTGTCCTATGAGGAGAGATTGAGTAGACTAGGCCTATATTCTCTAGAGTTTAGAAGAATGAGAGGTGATCTCATTGAAACATGCAAAATTCTTACAGGGCTTGACAGGGTAGATGCAGGGAGGAGGTTTCCCCCTGGCTGGGGAGTCTAGAACCAGGGGTCACAGTCTCAGGATAAGGGGTCGGCCATTTAGGACTGAGATGAGGAGAAATTTCTTCACTCAGAGGGTGGTGAATCTTTGGAATTCTCGACCCCAGAGGGCTGTGGAGGCTCAGTCGTTGAGTATATTCAAGACAGAGATCGATAGATTTTTGAATATTAAGGGAATCAAGGGATATGGGGATAGTGCAGGAAAGTGGAGATGAGGTAGAAGATCAGCCATGATCTTATTGAATGGCGGAGCAGGCTCGAGGGGCCGAATGGCCGACTCCTGCTCCTATTTCTTATGTTCAAACACTGTCCCCACTACACTAGAATCAGGGAGTAACTCCCACTCTGACACTAGCATATTGTCAGGGAGTAACTCTCCCCCCTATACTGGGATAGAGTCAAGGAGTATCTCCTCCTTCCTTCCCTGCCCAACACTAGGATGATTACAAAATCGTAAGGCACGAGCCAGTGTAAATCCCCCTCCCCTCGATGCCACTTACTTGGGCAGGACAAGTTGGCGTTTGACCCTTTGCAGATTGTTCTTCCACTCATTGACCAACGAAACGGTGATGATGTCAGTGAGGGCGGAGAGCGGGACCCTCTTCTGGTAGGGGGCCACGATGTACATACTGAGAGTCTCCCCGTGATACGGCAGCTCGATGACGTCATAGTCCAGGCCACTGGGGGTCACGAATTCACCTGGAGGCACAAAGCAACACGATTGGTGGGCCGGAAAAACCAATCAGCCGTCAGCTCCTCACGTCTCAACACGCGTGATGCCTTCCTCCACGTTAGGACACGGTCGTTAAGTTACATTGTCCGGTAATATCCAACTATTTAAGTACACTGTATTCACTGCTCACGATGTGGTCTCCTCTACAATGGGGAGACCAAACGCAGATTGGGCAACCGCTTTGCGGAACACCTCCATTCAGTCCGTAAGGGTGACCCCGAGCTTCCGGTCGCCTGTCACCTTAATTCTCCGCTCCACTCCCACTCTGACCTCACCGTCCTCGGCCTCTTGCATTGTTCCAATGAAGCTCAATGCAAGCTCGAGGAACAGCACCTCATCTTTCGATTAGGCATTTTACAGCCTTCTGGACTCAACATTGAGTTCAACAATTTCAGACTGTAACCCCTGTCCCCATGTTTCAGGCTGTTTATGATTCTGCCATCCCCATTTACAACATTTAATCTCTCCTGCCTCCTACCCGAGCACAGAATATTCTCTCAGTTCCTTCCTCCCTTTCCCTGCCTCTGCACCTGCTTAAAATCTGTTACATCTCCAGCCTTTTCCAGTGCTGATGAAGGGTCCCCAGACCTGAAACGTTAACTCTGTTTCTCTCCCCACGGATGCTGCCCGGCCTGCTGGGTGCTTCCAGCATTTTCTGTTGTTATTTCAGATTTCCAGCATCCGCAGTATTTTGCTATTGTAATAATGTAACAGCCGTAACTCAGTGGGTAGCACCCTCTCCCCTCGGAGTCAGAAGGTTGCGAGTTCAAGTCCCACTCCAGAGACTCGAGCACCTAAATCCAGGCCGATCCTCCGCCCAGTGCAGTTACTGAGGGAGGGCTGCACTGTCGGAGGTGCCGTCTTTCGGATGAGACCCCCCCCCCCCCCCCCCCCGGTCTGCCCTCTCAATTAGACATAAAAGATCCCGCGGCCTCTATTTTGAAGAGCAGAGGAGGTCTCCCCGGTGTCCTGGCCAATATTCATCCCTCAACCAACGACACGAAAACCCCCCCCCCCCCCCAGATTATCACATTGCTGTTTGTGAACTTTTGTGCTCAAGCCTCTGGAATGGGGGTGTGAACCTTTTGACTCCAAGAAAGAACGTGCATTTATATAGCGCATTTCACGACTTCAGGAGGCCTCAAAGCGCTTTACAGCCAATGGAGTGTAGACACTGTTGTAATGTAGGAAAGGAGGGTGGGATTAGAATGTGGGGCGAGGAGAGCCGGCACAGGTTTGATGGGCTGAATGGCCGTTCACATTCTCAGACATTCCCTCCCTCTTTGAACTGGTCTTGGAGGCTTGTTTTCTCTGCCGACACCAGCTCTGGGGTGTGCGAGGAGGAGGAGGAGGAGGCCCCCACCTGCACAGCGCACGCTGTCCTCACGCGTTAGGAATGTGCAGAGGCAGCGCCCTGCAGTGACGAACCAGCTCCCCGTGCTGCCAGTTCAGGCTGGTTGAATTCCCTTCCCTCAGGCACACATCAGATGCAGCACAATTGGCATCAGTCCCAAACCCCACCCACTGCCTCAGAAAGAGCCCCTCCCCGCCACGAACGTCTCCTGAAGTTCCATGGAGGGAGAGAACTCTCCTGTGACTCGTCCCCCCAACACCCAGTCAACAACGTGCATTTATACAGCGCCTTTAATGTAGTCAAACCTCTCCCAGGTGCTTCCCCAGAGCGATTATCAAACAAAAGCTGGACACTGAGCCACATAATGAGATAATTAAACTAAATAGGTTAGGCTGGACCAGAGTGTCACAATTTGAAGTTGTACAAGGCCAGATCTCGGTTAGATGTCAGGAGGTGGTTCTTTCCCCAGAGAATAGCGGACCTCGGGAACAGGCTGCCCTCTCTTAGCGGTGGATGATGATTCGCTGAATTCCTTCAAGCGAGAGCTGGGCCTGTTTCTGGTTGGGGCGGAGGATCAACTCTTACAGAAGGGTAGGTACTGCAGGGAATTCAGGGCCAGAGCGATATCCTGGACTAGTTTCCATCACCTAGATGGGTCAGAGAGGAATTTCCCAGATTTTTTCCCCCCAAATTGGCCTGGTTTAAAAAAAAAAAATCTGGTTTATTTGCCTCTCCCAGGGTTCGGTGGGGTGGAGAGTGTATTTATTGTGATAAACAAGGTATCGCATTTGTGTGGGACAGGCTGGATGAACCAGCGGGTCTTTCCCTGTCCGTCATTGTTCGTATATTGGGACAGGGACTTGGTCAAAGAGGTCGGTTTTAAGGAGCATCATAAAAAGGAGAGAGAGGCGGAGAGGTTTCGGGAGGGAATTCCAATTTTAGGGTCGAGGCAGCTGAGGAGCAACGGCGAGCTAGTCGACCACAGAGGGGAAACCGCCCGACCCCCGGGGACCAGATTACTCACTGGCATTCAGTTTGGCGCTCTGCGACATCATGGGCACCAGGATCTTGGTCCCGTCCGCCTTGTAGAACTCGCGCTGGTGCGTGGCCTCGGTGGGGAACGGCATCTTCCACAGGCCCTTGAAGTAGACGGCATTGACCAGAACCATGCGGGTTTGAACTGGATCCAGCAACCCTGGACGCAGAAAGTCGGGGATCATACCTGGAGGGGAGGGGGGGGGGGGGGGGGGGGGGGGGGGGGGGGGTGGGGAGAAAACAGCAAATCCAATTAGACTGATGGATCTTAAATACAGACTAGCCGAAGCTAAGCTCACCCGGAGGTGGACTTGCTGCCCAGTGGCCGTATCAAACACTCCCGCACGGGTTAGATACAGAGTAAAGCTCCCTCTACACTGTACCGTCAAACACTCCCAGGGCAGGTACAGCACGGGTTAGATACAGAGTAAATCTCCCTCTACACTGTCCCATCAAACACTCCCGGGGCAGGTACAGCACGGGTTAGATACAGAGTAAAGCTCCCTCTACACCGTCCCATCAAACACTCCCAGGGCAGGTACAGCACGGGTTAGATACAGAGTAAAGCTCCCTCTACACTGTCCCATCAAACACTCCCAGGGCAGGTACAGCACGGGTTAGATACAGAGTAAAGCTCCCTCTACACTGTCCCATCAAACAATTAAAAGCAGGGCCCAGAAATGTAGCTGGGAGTCTACGCATCAATTGAGCTGATTTCAGATAGAGTCCATATAGCCAGGAGAGAGAGTGAGAGGAGACTCACCTAGTCAGTCTGGCATGGACTGGCTTCCAAGTCCCAGAGGCGAAAGGACAAGGTCACAAGCAGCACCCCACCCAAATCACTCAAGCAGTTTAAAAATCCAGGGGCTGCGGACTCACCTCTGGTTTGTGTTTCGACCCATTTATTGATGATGTAGGTGGCCATCTCGGAGTCCTGGAAGTACACCTGCTTTGGCCAGCCGTTGAATGCTTTCCGGTAATTCTTCATGAAGGCCCTCGGGAGTTGCATGCTCCTCTGGACGAACAGCCCGTTGGCCGCGTGGACAATGTCCTGGTTACTCTTGGCGGTGAGATCTTTCTGGAGATGCTTCAGGGCCATGGGGACGCCCTTGTCTGCCCGGCGAGAAAAGGAATTCAGTTTGAGTCTGGAGTTCCCTCCTTAAACCTCTCCCGCCTCCTTGGAGACCCTCCTTAACCTTAAGCTTTTGGTCACCTGTGCTAAATGTCTCTCCCTTGGGCTCGGCGTCACGCTTTGAACCGTGGCGCGCCTTGCGACGTTGAAGGCGCGATATCAATGCAATTTGTTGCGGTGGTAAAGAACGGACGCGCCACGGGGAACTGGGGTGTATGCGTCGAGACTCCACTTGCGTTCCGCCGCCATGCACCTCTCCGTAGGGCCGGCAGACTCAATAAAAAGCTGGGTCACCAGTTGACGGGTGGCGTCAGGGGCTGCCTAATCTGGTGACGGCTGCACAGACGGACATTTTATTTCCCCTCCATTCTGCTTCAAGTGTGGTTCTTTTTTAAAAAAAAATTAGCAAAGTAGGTGAAGGGTCAAGGTTCAGAGGGCAGGACACCTCCAAGTTTGAAGGGTTCAGTAGATGAGGGGTGTGTGTGGGGCGAAGTGAGAGTTTGGGGTGATAAAAGAAGGAAGCCAGGGCAGCTGTGTGGCCGGCCTCCATTTTGGGAACAAGCAGCCCCTCACATCTGGAATCAGGAGGCAAGGATGGGATGAGGTAAAAAAAAATACCACATGGGATGGCGACTGCAAGACGCCAAGCCTGGAGTTTGAAATCCTGTGGCAGAAGGGAAGACAGAACAAGGGGAGGAATTCTATGGCTGAGAAAGCGCGGATCATGATAGGCCCGGTATGGGGAGGGCAAGGGGTCGCCCTCTCCTGTAGCCCGCTTTCCTCCTTTACCACCACACAGAAGCAAGCCATTCGGTCTACGCGCCACACGAGCCTGCTCCCACCTTACTTCATCTCACCCGATCAGCATATCCTTCCATTCCTTCCCCACCCTGTATTTATCTAGCTTCCCCTTAAAGGCATCTGGGGAAAACAAAAAAAAAAATAGGCTTGCATTTATATAGCGCCTTTCATGACCTCAGGACCGTCCCAAATGCTTTACAGCCAATGAAGTACTTTTTGAAGCGTTGTAATGTAGGAAACGCGGCAGCCAATTTGAGCACAGCAAGATCCCACAAACAGCACAGTGGTAGCAAGTTCCACATTCTCTGGGTAAAGAAGTTTCTCCTGAATTCTTTATTGCATTTATTAGTGACTATCTGATATTTCTGGCCCCTAGTTTTGGTCTCTCTCCCCCCCCCCCCCACCCCACAAGTCTGTATGTCTACCTTATCAAACCTCTTTGTAATTTTAAACTAGGATTAAAGAGCCTGGTTTTTGCCCTCGATCCCTGCTGCCTGCTCTCGACAGACAACAAATGGGAAACATCCGAGAGGAAAAAAAACCCCACCGTCTCGGAGTAACCTCAATATAGGTGGGTGTAGAGAGATTGAGGAGACCGGGCCTATATTCTCTAGAGTTTAGAAGAGTGAGAGGTGATCTCATTGAAACATACAAAATTCTTTACAGGGCTGGACAGGGTAGATGCAGGGAGGATGTTTCCCCCTGGCTGGGGAGTCTAGAACCAGGGGTCACAGTCTCAGAATAAGGGGTCGGCCATTTAGGACTGAGATGAGGAGAAATTTCTTCACTCAGAGGGTGGTGAATCTTTGGAATTCTCGACCCCAGGGGGCTGTGGAGGCTCAGTCGTTGAGTATATTCAAGACGGAGATCGATAGATTTTTGGATATTAAGGGAATCAAGGGATATGGGGATAGTGCAGGAAAGTGGAGATGAGGTAGAAGATCAGCCCTGATCTTATTGAATGGCAGAGCAGGTTCGAGGGGCCGAATGGCCGACTCCTGCTCCTATTTCTTATGTTCTTATGTTCTTGATGGGCCCTTGTGATCAGATCTGGGACTGGTTTGAAGCTGCAGTGCTGAGTCCTGCCACCAGAGGCCCTCAGTTAGCTGAACCCACATTTCAATGTAATCTCCAAGTCGGGCTGCCAATGTATTGCGAGTTTCTTCAATCTCCATCGCCAATCGGCCCACACCCACATACAAGGCTGGTGGAATCATTCACACCTGGTCCTGTGTACCGTCTGACTAAGGGGAGCCTACCCAAATGCAGGATGAGACTGAAGACTGACTCACCCTGAACAGTCCATCTCCATCCTGTTGATGCACGATATACTCAAGACCCTCACACATACTGATCCTCACCGACCAGCAGATCCCAGGTTCAATCCCCGAATTAACGATGATCCCAACATACAGTCATGCAACCGGGCAGGATGAGACAGAGAGGGACACAGAGTGAGTGCGTGATAGAGAAAGGAAACTAGAGAGAGAGTACAAGGCAAGGAGAGAGACAGAGACAGAGACAGAGACAGAGACAGAGACAGAGACAGAGACAGAGTACAAGGCAAGGAGAGACACAGCAAGGAAACGAGAGAGAGAGTACAGCAAGGAGTGACACACAGCAAGAGAGAGAGTGACACACAGCGAGAGAGAGAGAGAGAGAGAGAGAGCGAGAGAGAGAGAACAAGGCAAGGAGAGACACAGCGAGAGAGAGAGAGAGAGAGAGAGAGAGAGAACGAGAGAGAGAGAACAAGGCAAGGAGAGACACAGCGAGAGAGAGAGAGAGAGAGAGAGAGAGAGAGAAAGAGAAGAGCAAGGAGAGAGAAAGAGAGAGAGAGAGAGAGAGAGACACACACACAGAGGGAGGGAGAGATAGACAGACAGAGCGAGAGAAAAAGAGATACACACAGCAAGGAGAGAGAAAGAGACAGAGAGACAGACACAGAGGGAGAGAGAGAGAGAGAGAGAGAGAGAGAGAGACAGACAAAAAGAGACACAGAGGGAGAGAGAGAGAGACGTACATACAGCAAGGAGAGAGAAAGAAACAGAGGAAGAGACAGACACAGAGGGAGGGAGAGAGAGAAAGACACAGCGAGAGAGAGAAAAAAGAGACAGAGGGAGAGAAAAGGAGAGAGAGAGAGAGAGAGAGGGAGAAAGTCACAGCGAGAGAGAGAGACACACAGACAGATGCAGTGAGGTTTCATGTGCAGATTGCAGGAAGTATTTAAATCCCGGGGCCAGTGTTACATTTATAAGCATCCCGCCACCTCCGTGGAACCCGAGCTCACCTTCCAGCCGGTATCCCATGGCGTTCTGGAGCTGAGCGAGTGTGTCCCCAGCCGCTCCCAGTTGGGCCATTCCCATCAGCGCCGCTGCGCCGTAGGGAGAGAACACCACATTGCGGTCGCCAGCAGCGGTGGCAATTTCCCGGAAGATGCGGATCCCAAAGTCGGTGCCGAGCTCGGACACGGGAGGGACGGCGACGGCGCGGCAGAGGGCGGCCGCGGCAACCAGGAGGGCGGCCAGGCGCAGGAAGGACTTGCTGTTCATGGTCAGTGGGGTACCTGAAAGAGAAGGAGAATGTAAACACTTAACCGTCACAGGGAGAAACCTCAAGCAACAACACTAAAAAACCAGAAAATCTGGTCGTTAATCACATTGCTGTTTGTGGGAGCTTGCTGTGCGCAAATTGGCTCCCTACCTTACAACACGTCAAAAGTACGCTTGTTGGCTGTGAAGCACTTTGGGACGTCCTGGGGTCGTGAGAAGCGCTGTATAAATGCAAGCTCGCTCTCTTTTCTTAACTCGACCCTGCTGGAACAGCTCACCCGCAGGACGAAATTCCAACAAAGTGGCTCACGGTCAAGAAAGGGAAACATTAAAAAAAGGGCCGAGGTGCGAGATGATGAAAGCTGGGAGCAGAGTTCAGCCGGGGCTTCAATCAACCTCAATGTCCTTGGGAGAGGCGGGGTGGGAAAGGGAGGCAAAAAAAAATAATCAGCAAGGGTTGCTGCTCCACATCACTATCCAGTCAACCCCACCCCGCATAGCGCATGTGTGCAAACATCAGGTACAGATACAGCCTGTGACTTCCTGAGGTGTACAGAATTAGAAGTTCACAATCGGCAATTGTAAACCAATATTGTGTCTCGAGAGGAGCTGGTAGATGTCACAGCCCAGGCTCGTGCAGTGAGCTCTTCACCCAGCTCCTCTGTTCCGTGTTGCAGACAGCAGCAGAAAGTCAGTCCTAGAGAGGCATCTCCCAACAGACCAGCCCAACTTTATCATCCCCTGCCTTCTATAGCACAGGGAGAAACAGAGGGAGACCCTTTGAGTTACTAAAGCTCGTCCCTCTAGTACTGCAACACTCCCAGTCCCCAGCTAGAGTGACACACACACTGCCACAGAGACAGACAGAGAGAGAGACACACACACACACAGGCAGATACACACACAGGATACAGAGAGAGAGAGAGAGAGACACACACACACACACACACAGAGACTCACACACACAGAGACAGACACACACACAAGGATAGAGATAAACATACACAGTGCATCAAGTGACTTACAGTGCCAGGCAGTGCTCTCTGTGTTCTGCTCTCTGCTCTCTGCTCTCTGCTCACTCTGTGGTGTCTGCAGCAGATTCTATGCCACTTTCACTGCTGTGCAACAGCTCCTCTCATTCACTTCGCCTCCCTCTGCCCCCTTTTATGCTCCTCCTGGACGGAAGCTGATTTGCTGAGTAAATCACTACTGTCCCAGGACCTGCCCCTGCCCCCACCCTGGTTACTGTAAACAAGCCCACACAGACTTTCCCAACAGCAACAGCACCAAGAACACAAGGCTTCCCCCGGGGTCCTAGTGTCCACCAAGTCTCTAGAGAACTTCTAATTAACCAGTTCACTGCCAGTCTGCAGACAGGGCTGTCACTGTGCTCTTCAGTTCATGAGAATCTTATGCCCTCTACCCCTTTCCCGACAACGCTAACACTCACTGGGACACAGTTCCATGTATGACACTGGGGTACAGTACTGGTGGGTACAAGTCTGTCACTGTATAACACTGGTGTACAGTACTGGTGGGTACAAGTCTGTCACTGTATAACACTGGGCTACAGTACTGGTGGGTACAGGTCTGTCACTGTGTAACACTGGGGTACAGTACTGGTGGGTACAGGTCTGTCCCTGTATAACACTGGGGTACAGTACTGGTGGGTACAGGTCTGTCACTGTATAACACTGGGGTACAGTACCGGTGGGTACAGGTCTGTCACTGTATAACACTGGGGTACAGTACTGGTGGGGACAGGTCTGTCACTGTATAACACTAGGGTACAGTACTGGTGGGTACAGGTCTGTCACTGTATAACACTGGGGTACAGTACTGGTGGGTACAGGTCTGTCACTGTATAACACTGGGTTACAGTACTGGTGGGTACAGGTCTGTCACTGTATAACACTGGGGTACAGTACTGGTGGGTACAGGGCTGTCACTGTATAACACTGGGGTACAGTACTGGTGGGGACAGGTCTGTCACTGTATAACACTGGGGTACAGTACTGATGGGGACAGGTCTGTCACTGTATAACACTGGGGTACAGTACTGATGGGGACAGGTCTGTCACTGTATAACACTGCGGTACAGTACTGGTGGGGACAGGTCTAGCACACTCCCCCCTACCTGGAACAGACCACACTGCTGCCCTGGAGACCTGAGCCCATAATCCTATGTTGACTCTCCAAGGCAATGCTGAGGGAGTGCTGCACTGTCAGAGGTGCCATCTTTCAGATGCGACGTTAAACCGAGGCCTCGTCTGCCCTCTTACATCCGTAAAAGATCCCACGGCCACTATTTTGAAGAGGAGATGGGGAGTTCTCCCCGGTGTCCTGGGCCAATATTTATCCCACAACCAACATCACGAAAAACAGATGATCTGGTCATGATCTCATTGCTTTTTTGCGGGAGCTTGCTGTGGGCAAATTGGCTGCTGCGCTTCCTACACTACAACATTTCAAAGTACTTCATTGGCTGCAAAGTATTTTCGGAAGACCCGGTGTTGGGAAAAGCACGGTATAAATGCAAGTTTACTGCGTTTCAAAACATCTGTTTAAATTAAACTTTAATTTGGTAAGAATTTCAAAACTGAAAATGGATAAAAATGAGGCTGGAGCCCCCCCCCTGCCCCCCCCCCCCACCGCCCCAGCGAGATTTCTTCACAGCTATAACATGGGGAGCACATCCAAATCGCAGGCAGTGATGATATTGCAATGGTTTTCATGATTAGACCGTTCCCTCCTGTTCAAATCTCCACCGAAGGGATGTGAATGGGCGCAGGCCGTGATCCCGTCTGTCTCCACAGGGTGGCAGCAGAATGAGCTGGCCTCTTGGCTGGCCTTGTCCAGCTCTGGGGAGACAAGAACCTCACTCACTGACCAGTGCGCCAAGGCGCTGGCTTCAGCCCTCAGGAACTTGGCCAAGGAATCACTCCAGGGGCCTGTGCAGGAACTGAATGTTCCCAGTTTTCACTGTGAACAGGGTACATTATTGTAATTTGGGAAAGTCTTTCACAATGGTGGTTATGTACCTGAAATATGCTGACAGGATAATTGGGTCCAAACCTGACTCACAATGTTCTGTTTTGCTCTCTTCCCCTCACCCCACCTCCCCCTTTTTTAGGAACAGGAGGAGGCCATTCAGCCCCTCGAGCCTGTTCCTCCATTCAATGAGATCATGGCTGATCTGCAACCTAACTCCATATACTGACTTTTGCCCCATATCCCTTAATACCTTTGGTTAACAAAAATCTATCAATCTCCGATTTTAAATTAACAATTGATTTAGCATCAATTGCCCTTTGTGGAAGAGAGTTCCAAACTTCTACCACCCTTTGTGTGTAGAAGTGTTTCCTTATTTCACTCCAGAATTTTTAGACTATGTCACCTAGTCCTAGAATCCCCAACCAGTACAAATAGTTTCTCTCTATCTACCCTATCAGTTCCCCTTAATAGCTTGAAAATTTTGATCAAATTATCTCTTAACCTTCTAAATTCGAGGGAATACAAGCCTAGTTTGTGTAATCTCGCCTCGTAATTTAACCCTTGAAGTCCGGTTATCATTCTGGTAAACCTACGCTGCACTCCCTCCAAGGCCAATCTATCCTTCCTAAGGTGTGGTGCCCAGAACTGCTCACAGTGCTCCAGGTGTGGTCTAACCAGGGTTTTGTATAGCTGCAGCATAACTTCTACCCCCTTTGTACTCTAGCCCTCTGGATATAAAGGCCAGCATTCCATAAGCTCTTTTTCTCTCCTGAAGGCGCTGACTGTGTCTTGGGTATGGTTGCATGGGTGCCAACAAGTGCCCGCCAGTCTCCGCACGTGAGCCCAGACTGGCGGCTGGCTATTCCACCACAGGGGCATCACAATAGGCACTTTCTAGGTTGGGGATTGGGGGGGGGGGGTGAGGGGTGTGGTCGCTGTATACTGATCTGGAAAGGGAACTGCCCCCTCCCTTCCCCTCGATTCCCTCCCTAAACACAGCTCCTAGCACTGGAGCGAGGTGCCCTCACTATTTTCCTTCCCAGTGCGACCACCCTTTGCAAGGATCCACTCCTGCCTGTCCAAACACAGCCAGTGTACGTCCAGGGACCTCCCCCGCCCCCCAGGACCTGTCCTTGCCTCCTCACCTTCCTGCTTCCTTCTCCGCAGGCTGACACTCAGCCACATTGTCCACAGGTGTAGGGTCACAGCTGCCGCCCGCCCATCAGTGATACCCAGCTCTATCTTCCCTCCCCGCCACCCCCGACTATTTATCTTAGAGTCATAGGGGGAGAAATTCAGTATCGCCCCATTTGGGGCGCAATTATCGGCCGGGCGCATAGATTAGCGCCTGGCACTAATTATCGCCACCGACTGCAAACTTCACTTTTATCGCCCCTGGAGGTGATTGGAGCGCTAAATCGGGCGCTTCACACCTGTCTTAAGGCGCAAAGGCCGAGGAGCGAGGCGCTACCTCAGAGCGCTGGCAAAGCTCATGTAATGTCAGTCAGCAATGGAACACACACACAATGGCGCCGGCCAGTTCTTAAAGGGGATGGTTAATCTCACTTTCCATCCACATCCTACTAATTGCAGCCTTGAATCTCGGCCTGGAGAGACCTTCACATCAAATCTGCTGGAAAGAACAATGGAGAGTACCAGGCAAAGAGCTCAGAGTGCAGCCCCCACAGTCTCTTCTAAATCGATACAAGGAATGGCAAATCAAAATGAACCTGCAAAGTGCTGCTCAGTACCCAAAACTCCTTCACACAACGTTGAAACTCTCCAGAAGTCTCTCTCTCTCTCTCTCAGAATGCGTAATTCAAAAATGGCACCAACAATAAAAGGCAGGAAGCGGTCACCTTTAAATAGCGCTCCCCCTTTCCCTTCCTGACTGCAGAACGCTCCGCTCAAACTGTCGTTGCTAGCGTCAGGCGGTAAGGCAGGGGGCGCCACTCAATATCCGCTCCGGGGCGTTGCGCACTCGACTGACGTCACGATCTGCCGGCGCAGGAGATTGTGGCGGTACTGTTTAGCACCGCCGCAAAATGTCGAGTTAATTTCGCGAGCGGCGCAAACCCGGGCGCTAGTTGCTTTGCGCCCCATTAGCGCCCTATTAGTGCCCTCTTAAGGCACTAACGGGAGGCGCAACCAACTGAATTTTTCCCCCTGAGTGTCTCCGCTTCCACCACTTCCGTCGGCAGCGAGTTCCAGGTCCTCACCACTCGCTGCGTAAAAAAGTTTTTCCTCACATCCCCCCTGTATCTCTTGCCCAAAACCTTAAATCTGTGTCCCCTAGTCCTTGTACCATCAACTAGTGGGATCAGCCTTTCCCCGTCTAGCCTGTCCAAACCCGTCATAATCTTCTACACCTCGATCAAATCACCCCTCAACCTCCTTTGCTCTAATGAAAACAAATCCAACTTCTCCAACCTGTCCTTGTAGCTAAGATCCCCCATCCCCGGAACCATTCTGGTAAATCTCCTCTGCACCCTCTCAAGGGCCTTCACATCCTTCCTGAAGTGTGGTGACCAGAACTGGACGCAATACTCCAGTTGTGGCCTAACCAGCGCTTTATAAAGATTCAGCGTAACTTCTCTTACTAAGGAAGGGTATACATGCCTGAGAGGGGATGCAACAAAGGTTCACTAGATTGATCCCTGGGATAAGAGGGTTGTCCTATGAGGAGAGATCAAGTAGACTAGGCCGATATTCCCTAGAGTTTAGAAGAATGAGAGGTGATCTCATTGAAACATATAAAATTCTTAGAGGGCTTGACAGGGTAGGTGCTGAGAGGCTGTTTCCCCCTGGCTGGAGAGTCTAGAACCAGGGGTCACAGTCTCAGAATAAGGGGTCGGCCATTTAGGACTGAGATGAGGAGAAATTTCTTCACTCAGAGGGTTGTGAATCTTTGGAATTCTCGACCCCAGAGGGCTGTGGAGGTTCAGTCGTTGAGTATATTCAAGACAGAGATCGATAGATTTTTGGGCACTAAGGGAATCGAGGGATATGGGGATCGGGCGGGAAAGTGGAGTTGAGGTCAAAGATCAGCCATGATCTTATTGAATGGCGGAGCAGGCTCGAGGGGCCGAATGGTCTACTCCTGCTCCTATTTCTTATGTTCAGCCTCCATGCTGTCAGACTCCTCGCCCAACTTAAGACTCTCCATCGAGCCACAGCGTCCTGCAGCTCCATTGCAGGAAGGCCGAAGCCATCGTCTTCAGCCCCCGCCACAAACCCTGCTCCCTCGCCACCGGATCCATCTCGCCCCCTCCCTCCCTCCCCCAGCCGGCCTGAGCCAGACCAATCGCAGCCTCGGCCTCCGATTCGACCCCGAGTCGTGCTTTAAATCTCCTGCCCTCTCCATCAGCAAAACCACTCACAAAATCCAGGCCCACACTCCCAGTGCCAGTACTGAGGGAGCGCCGCACTGTCGGAGGGGCAGTACTGAGGGAGTGCCGCACTGTCGGAGGGGCGGTACTGAGGGAGGGCTGCACTGTCGGAGGGGCAGTACTGAGGGAGCGCCGCACTGTCGGAGGGGCTGTACTGAGGGAGGGCAGCACTGTCGGAGGGGCAGTACTGAGGGAGCGCCGCACTGTCGGAGGGGCAGTACTGAGGGAGCGCCGCACTGTCGGAGGGGCAGTACTGAGGGAGCGCCGCACTGTCGGAGGGGCGGTACTGAGGGAGCGCCGCACTGTCGGAGGGGCAGTACTGAGGGAGCGCCGCACTGTCGGAGGGGCGGTACTGAGGGAGCGCCGCACTGTCGGAGGGGCAGTACTGAGGGAGCGCCGCACTGTCGGAGGGGCGGTACTGAGGGAGCGCCGCACTGTCGGAGGGGCAGTACTGAGGGAGCGCCGCACTGTCGGAGGGGCAGTACTGAGGGAGCGCCGCACTGTCGGAGGGGCAGTACTGAGGGAGCGCCGCACTGTCGGAGGGGCAGTACTGAGGGAGCGCCGCACTGTCGGAGGGGCAGTACTGAGGGAGTGCCGCACTCTCGGAGGGGCAGTACTGAGGGAGCGCTGCACTGTCGGAGGGGCTGTACTGAGGGAACGCCGCACTGTCGGAGGGGCAGTACTGAGGGAGCGCCGCACTGTCGGAGGGGCGGTACTGAGGGAGCACCGCACTGTCGGAGGGGCAGTACTGAGGGAGCGCCGCACTGTCGGAGGGGCAGTACTGAGGGAGCGCTGCACTGTCGGAGGGGCAGTACTGAGGGAGTGCCGCACTGTCGGAGGGGCTGTACTGAGGGAACGCCGCACTCTCGGAGGGGCAGTACTGAGGGAGCGCCGCACTGTCGGAGGGGCGGTACTGAGGGAGCACTGCACTGTCGGAGGGGCAGTACTGAGGGAGCGCTGCACTGTCGGAGGGGCTGTACTGAGGGAACGCCGCACTCTCGGAGGGTCAGTACTGAGGGAGCGCCGCACTGTCGGAGGGGCAGTACTGAGGGAGCGCCGCACTGTCGGAGGGGCAGTACTGAGGGAGTGCCGCACTGTCGGAGGGGCTGTACTGAGGGAACGCAGCACTCTCGGAGGGGCAGTACTGAGGGAGTGCTGCACTGTCGGAGGGGCTGTACTGAGGGAACGCAGCACTCTCGGAGGGGCAGTACTGAGGGAGCGCTGCACTGTCGGAGGGGCAGTACTGAGGGAGTGCCGCACTGTCGGAGGGGCAGTACTGAGGGAGCGCCGCACTGTCGGAGGTGCCGCCTTTCGGATGCGACGTTAAACCGAAGCCCCATCTGCCCTCTCTCAGGTGGACGTAAAAGATCCCACGGTGCTATGGGAAGAAGAGCGGGGGTGTTCTCCCCCGGTGTCCTGGCCAATATTTATCCCTCAATGAACATCACTAAAAACAGATCATCTGGTCAATGCTGTTGGTGGGAGCTTGCTGTGCGCAAATTGGCTGCCGCGTTTCCTACATTACAACAGTGACTACACTTCAAAAAAAAGTACTTCATTGGCTGTTGAGCTCTTTGGGACGTCCTGAGGTGGTGAAAGGCGCTATAGAAATGCAAGTTCTCTCTTCCTTCTTACCTCTGCACCGTCGCCTGCCTGCACCCCTACCTCAGCTGCTCGACTGCTGAAACCCTCACACACACGTTCAGCATCTCCGGTCTCCATTCCTCGAACACTGCCCCGCGAATCCTGACTGTCAGTGAGTCCCCCCTCATCCACCACCCTTCCCCCACCCCCCCCAATCCTTGCCGACTTAACTGGTTGCCCATCCCCCAGTGCATTATAACCGAATATTCTCATCCTCAACCATAAATCCCTCCGTGACCTCGCCCCACCCAGCTCTGCGATCTCCTCCTCCGCCCCGACACTCCTCCAGCCAGAACTCGCTCTGATTCTAGCCTCCTGTTTTTTTCTTAGTCTCTGGACATCTGTTGCTGAACTCCTCCGTCTATCTCTCTCTCTCTCTCTCTCTCTCTCCGCCTTTTAAAACCTTCTCCTAAAACATCCAGCACTCCCTGGCAAACCTTTCAGCCAACCCCTCCCAATCTCTCGCTTCCTGGCTTGGCATCAAATTCCGATTTGCGAAGCACCTTTGAGAATATTTTCTTCACCCTCAGGGCACAGTATCAGCGCGAGGTTGTTGCTGGAAGCCGGTGATTGTACTCTCCTCCCTCCCCTCGGGCTGATCATAGCGCACTCACCTCTGCTTTCACTGACGGGAGCTTGCTCGGCATTGGCCTGGGATAGGAGCCCGGAATCGCATTCCCTCTCCGCTGCACAGTGTGGATACCGGTGCAATTAGACTCAGCCCCCTCTCTCCCCCACCCCCTCCATCACGCCTGCGATGCAGAATTGCCGCGGGATTTTTTTACGTCCACCCGAGAGGGCAGACGGGGGCCTCGGTTTAACGTCTAATCTGAAAGTTGGCACCTCCGACAGTGCGGCGCTACCTCAGTACCGCACTGGGAGTGTCTCTGGAGTGGTGCTTGAATCCACAACCTTCTGACTCAGAGGCGAGACTGTGACGGCTGAAACACTGAGGAAGGCGGGTGAGCTCTGTGAGACGGCATTGGCTCCATTTTTTATTTTCGATTCACCGGGGTCGATTTTCAGCTCCCCACCTGGTGGGGACGGTATCGGCCGCCCGTTACAGAAAGGGATGGGAATGAATACTGGGCGGTTTCTATGACAGGCGGCCGGTGCGTGACGTCGGTTTCACGTCCGCGCGGCGGGCTGGAAATCGACCCCAGTCTGCTCCCGCTCGGGGTCCTGCAGCAGCTGGGTGTTCCAGTTGTTTGGTCTCGCTGCTGTTTGTCCAGAGCCGGCCCCCCCCACACCCCGATCCAACGCCTGTAATCCAGGAAAGCAGACTGACCCTGAGCTCTGTCTTCGAACTGTGCTCCTTCGGGGACCCATCAGCTGGGATCACGGTAGGGGAGCTTGTACCCTGACTGCTCCCAGAGCTTGGCACATGTCACCAATTCTGTAATGGCAGCGTGACATCACGGGTGTGACATCATTAGCGTGACATCACAGGCATGACATCATTGGTGTGACATCATTGGCGTGACATTATTGCCGTGACATCATTGGCATGACATCAGTGGAGCTTGACAGTTGTTAGAAGTCTGTATCACTGGTATGACATCACCAATGTGACATAACCGGCCTGATACCATGGACAAAAGATCATTGGTGTGACATCACTGGTGTGACATCATTGGTGTGACATCGTGGGCATGACATCATTGGTGTGACATCATTGGTGTGACATCACCGGTGTGACATCATTGGTGTGACATCGTGGACATGACATCATTGGCGTGACATCATGGGCGTGACGCTAATGGAGCTTGACAGTTGTTAGAAGTCTGTATCACCGTTATGACATATCCAGCGTGGCATCACGGACATGACATCATTGGTGTGCCATCATTGGCATGACATCATGGCCATGACATCATTAGCGTGACATCACGGGTGTGACACCACGGTTGTGACACCAGTGGAGCGTGCCAGTTCTCCATTGGTCTCTGCTACTGGCGTGACGTTGCCGTCGTGACATCGAATGAAGAGAACATGTTTCCCCGGCAGGGAGGGAGGCTAACTGGTGAGAGCGGGGCAAGGGGAGAAGGAGGTCGTGACGTGGCAGTCAGTCACATAACACCTCGATCGCAGATCGTGGAGAGAGGCCCCAGGTGAGCAGGTAGCTCGCCAGGGAATGGTCAGAGGAGACTCAACCCCAGGGCCCCCCCCTCTCCTGCCCCGTCCTGGCAGCCACTGCATCAGCAGAGGTCTCGGGAGGACCGGGGGCGAGTGTGTGTCCCAGGAGGACAACAGCGACACTATGAAAACTTTGTTAACCACAGCCCTGTTGATTCTCCCCACTACCCACCCCCAGCGGTTAGTATACATCACTGAGGTCAGAGCTCCTTTAAGAGGCCTTTGTTTTTGCTTCCATGGTTACACAAATGTTTACATCCTGAAGGCCATTGATCCTGCTGAGAGACATCTTTCCAATGTGGGCGGGAGCTGGTCAAGCAGCTCAGAGATTCCCCCCAGCCCGTGGTCCTAGTGCAGCATTGTTAGTTCCCAAGACGGGGACAGGAAAGGTTACTCGCATTTAAAGTTCTCAGTTGGTGCATCTGAAATGCTATCCTATTCGAATGATCTGCTTTCCCTTACTAATGTGAAGGGGACACTGCGGGAGAGAATCAACACCTTGCAAGGTCAGGAACAGCACGGGTTAGATACAGAGTAAAGCTCCCTCTACACTGCCCCATCAAACACTCCCAGGGCAGGTACAGCACGGGTTAGATACAGAGTAAAGCTCCCTCTACACTGTCCCATCAAACACTCCCAGGGCAGGTACAGCACGGGTCAGATACAGAGTAAAGCTCCCTCTACACTGTCCCATCAAACACTCCCAGGGCAGGTACAGCACTGGGTTAGATACAGAGTAAAGCTCCCTCTACACTGTCCCATCAAACACTCCCAGGGCAGGTACAGCACGGGTTAGATACAGAGTACAGCTCCCTCTACACTGTCCCATCAAACAGTCCCAGGGCAGGTACAGCACGGGTTAGATACAGAGTAAAGCTCCCTCTACACTGTCCCATCAAACACTCCCAGGGCAGGTACAGCACGGGTTAGATACAGAGTAAAGCTCCCTCTACACTGTCCCATCAAACACTCCCAGGGCAGGTACAGCACGGGTTAGATACAGAGTAAAGCTCCCTCTACACTGTCCCATCAAACACTCCCAGGGCAGGTACAGCACGGGTTAGATACAGAGTAAAGCTCCCTCTACACTGCCCCATCAAACACTCCCAGGGCAGGAACAGCACGGGTTAGATACAGAGTAAAGCTCCCTCTACACTGTCCCATCAAACACTCCCAGGGCAGGTACAGCACAGGTTAGATACAGAGTAAAGCTCCCTCTACACTGCCCCATCAAACACTCCCAGGGCAGGTACAGCACGGGTTAGATACAGAGTAAAGCTCCCTCTACACTGTCCCATCAAACACTCCCAGGGCAGGTACAGCACGGGTTAGATACAGAGTAAAGCTCCCTCTACACTGTCCCATCAAACACTCCCAGGGCAGGTACAGCACGGGTTAGATACAGAGTAAAGCTCCCTCTACACTGTCCCATCAAACACTCCCAGGGCATGTACAGCACGGGTTAGATACAGAGTAAAGCTCCCTCTACACTGTCCCATCAAACACTCCCAGGGCAAGTACAGCACGGGTTAGATACAGAGTAAAGCTCCCTCTACACTGTCCCATCAAACACTCCCAGGGCAGGTACAGCATGGGTTAGATACAGAGTAAAGCTCCCTCTACACTGCCCCATCAAACACTCCCAGGGCAGGTACAGCATGGGTTAGATACAGAGTAAAGCTCCCTCTACACTGTCCCATCAAACACTCCCAGGGCAGGTACAGCATGGGTTAGATACAGAGTAAAGCTCTCTCTACACTGTCCCATCAAACACTCCCAGGGCAGGTACAGCACGGGTTAGATACAGAGTAAAGCTCCCTCTACACTGTCCCATCAAACACTCCCAGGGCAGGTACAGCACGGGTTAGATACAGAGTAAAGCTCCCTCTACACTGTCCCATCAAACACTCCCAGGGCAGGTACAGACGGGGGCCTCGGTTTAACGTCTCATCCGAAAGACGGCACCTCCGACAGTGCGGCACTCCCTCAGCACTGCCCCTCCGACAGTGCGGCGCTCCCTCAGCACTGCACTGTGAGTGTCGGCCTGGATTATGTGCTCGAGTCTTTGGAGTGGGACTGTGAACCCACGACCTTCTGACTCAGAGGCGAGAGTGCTACCCACTGAGCCACGGCCGGCAGCCGAGAGTGGATGGCAGATAACGATCCCTTATGAGGCTGGCACTGTTCATACCCTCCTGTCTGGACACGTTCCGTCCCGCCTGCGCTGAGCACTTGGAGCTGGTCCTGCTGCCTGCATGCGTGCAGTGCACGGGCGTGTGTTGAGTTGGGTCCCTGTCAGAGGGATTGGCGCTGGAAGGTGGGAGTGGCTGTCTGGGGAGACGGAGGAGAACAGACTGCGCGCTGCCCGCGTATCTGATGGGCAGAGCGCCCGTACAGAAAGACGCAAGTCTGTTGATCACTCCTCTACGTATCCACGTTGGCCGTGACTTCCAACCTCGTCGTTGTGTGTCGGGGGTGCCCTTTATCACACCTCGTTGGAAAGATTAACTGTAATCATCTGGCAGTGTTCTCTGACTATATATGCTGTGCCTATATGCATCTCTTCACTTCACCTGACGAAGGAGCAGCGCTCCGAAAGCTTGTGATTTCAAATAAAGCTGTTGGACTATAACCTGGTGTTGTGTGACTTCTCGCATTTATTTATAAAGCCAAAGATCCCGTATGCTTTTTTAACAGGCTTACCTACTTGCCCTGTCACCAGAAAACGTTTGTGTACATGGTCCCAGACAGCGGGTCTCAACAGGATATTCAAGGAAGAAAAATCTTGCATTTCTAGAGCGCCTTTCACGACCTCAGGACGTCGCAAAGCGCTTTACAGCCAATGAAGTACTTTTTTTGAAGTGTAGTCACTGTTGTAATGTGGGAAACGCAGCAGCGAATTTGCACACAGCAAGCTCCCACAAACAGCAATGTGATAATGACCAGATCATCTGTTTTACGTGTTCGTTGGGGGTTAGATATTGGCCAGGACTCTCCTGCTCTTCTTCGAAATACTGCCCGTGGGATCTTCTATGTCCACCTGAGAGAGCAGACGGGGCCTCGGTTTGACGTCTCATCCGAAAGACGGCACCTCCGACAGTGCGGCACTCCCTCAGTACCGGCACTGGGTGTGTCAGTCTGGATTATGTGATTAAAGTCTCTGGAGTGGGACTTGAACTCACGACCTTCTGACTCAGAGCCGAGCGAGTCTACCAACTGAGACAAGGCTGACACAAGGCGGAGCGAAGGAAAGGAGCGCGTGATTGCTCGCCCTTGAACTCTGGACACGGTCCGACCTTTGGCCTCACCCGCTTCCCTTTTGCGGAGATGCCGGTGTTGGACTGGGGCAGTCAGAAAGATTAACTGTAGTCGTCTGGCATTGTTCTCTGCACAGGCATTGTTCTCTGACTATATATGCTGTGCCCATTTGTATTTCTTCACTTCACCTGATGAAGGAGCAGCGCTCCGAAAGCTTGTGATTTCAAATAAAGCTGTTGGACTATAACCTGGCGTTGTGCGACTTCTCACTTCCTTTCTGATTCACCCTGAGCAGTAATAGCGCAACCTCCTCACGTCACCAAAACGGATCACCTGGTAATTTCTCACATTGCTGTTTGCGGGAGCTTGCTGTGCGCAAATTGGGTGCCGCGTTTCCCACATTACAACAGTGTCTAATCTTCAGAAGTACTTCATTGGCTGTAAAGCGCTTTGGGACGTCCAGAGGTTGTGAAAGGCGCTCTAGAAATGCAAGATCTTTCTTTATTCTTTTAACCCCTATAAACCTGGTGCTGAGCCCCACAGACCAGCAACATGTCAGGCACTAGGGCCCTGAAGTCCATTTTGAGAATGCAGCGCCCGGCGCTTGACTGGTTGGCTGGAATGTTTCCCCTCAGTCTGCAGAAGGGAGAGCACCCCTGCCTCACACACACAAGTATTTCCCACTGTCGGCCAATGCATCACCAGGCTGTCAGTCGGAGTGGGAGCAAATGACAGCGTTACTCACGGCAGCGTGTTCCTGCACTGTAAACAGTCTGCGCTCACACTCCTACTCAACCCCTTTTGCCATTGGCTGGCTGAGTCTCCCTCCCCTGACACATAGACACAACCAAACCGGCGGCTCTTTACATAGGAATCGCCAGACAGGGGAAAAAGAACAGACCAAGGCCCATCGAGTTCACCCTGCACACGATCCAGCGGCAATGGAGCTGATGACTCATCCTTCGGGCGAGACGTTGAACCGAGGCCCCGTCTGCCCTCTCAGGCGGACGTCTCATGACTTCCACCTCCGCAACATCACCCGCCTCCGCCCTGGCCTCAGCTCATCCGCTGCTGAAACCCTCATCCGTGCCTTTGTTACCTCTAGACTTGACTGTTCCAACCCACTCCTGGCCGGCCTCCCACATTCCACCCTTGAGGTCATCCAAAACTCGGCTGCCCGTGTCCTAACTCGCACCAGGTCCCCGTTCGCCCATCTCCCCCTGTGCTCGCTGACCTAGATTGGCTCCCAGTTAAGCAGCGCCTCGATTTCAAAATTCTCATCCTTGTTTTCAAATCCCTCCATGGCCTCGCCCCCTCCCTATCTCTGTAATCTCCTTCAGCCCCACAACCCCCCGAGATATCTGCACTCCTCTAATTCTGGCCTCTTGAGGATCCCTGATTATAATCGCTCCACCATTGGCGGCCGTGCCTTCTGTTGCCTGGGCCCTCAGCTCTGGAATTCCCTGCCTAAACCTCTCCGCCTCGCTACCTCTCTCTCCTCCTTTAAAACGCTCCTTAAAACCTCTTTGACCAAGCTTTTGGTCACCTGCCCAAATTTATCCTTATGTGGATCGGTGTCAAATTTGTTGTCTTAAAATACTCCCGTGCAGCGCCTTGGGACGTTTTACTACGTTAAAGACACTATATAAATACAAGTTGTTGTTGTTGAGGAGCAGGTGGAGTTCTCCCCGGTGTCCTGGCCAATATTTATTCCCCCAACCAACATCACCGAAAAACACGACAGATTATCCGGTCATTGCTGTTTGTGGGGGCTTGCTGTGTGCGTTTCCTGCACTTGAAAAAGTACTTCATTGGCTGTGAAGCACTTAGTGACATCCTGAGGTCATGAAAAGGCGCCATAGAAATGCAAGATCTTACAAATTGTTTCTTTATCAGTCCACACATGCTTTAAGCCCAGGGTCCCCTCTATATCCCATTGCTCTATACTGTGTCCCCTCTATATCCCATTGTTCTATACTGTGACCCCTCTATAAAATTGAGAGGTCGCACAACACCAGGTTATAGTCCAACAGTTTTATTTGAAATCACAAGCTTTCGGAACTATCGCTCCTTCCTTCACCTGAGGAAGGAGCGATAGTTCCGAAAGCTTGTGATTTCAAATAAAACTGTTGGACTATAACCTGGTGTTGTGCGACCTCTCAATTTTGTCCACCCCAGTCCAACACCGGCATCTCCGCATCATGACCCCTCTATAACCCATTGTTCCATACAGTGTCCCCTCTTTATCCCATTGTTCCATACTGTGTCCCCTCTATATCCCATTGTTCCATGTTGTGACCCCTCTACATCCCATTGTTTCATACTGTGTCCCCTCTAAATCCCATTGTTTCATACTGTGTCCCCTCTAAATCCCATTGTTCCATACTGTGTCCCCTCTAAATCCCATTGTTTCATACTGTGTCCCCTCTATATCCCATTGTTCCATGTTGTGACCCCTCTAAATCCCATTGTTTCATACTGTGTCCCCTCTAAATCCCATTGTTCCATACTGTGTCCCCTCTAAATCCCATTGTTTCATACTGTGTCCCCTCTATATCCCATTGTTCCATGTTGTGACCCCTCTAAATCCCATTGTTCCATACTGTGTCCCCTCTAAATCCCATTGTTTCATACTGTGTCCCCTCTAAATCCCATTGTTCCATACTGTGTCCCCTCTATATCCCATTGTTCCATACTTTGTCCCCTCTATATCCCATTGTTCCATACCATGACCCCTCTATATACCATTGTTCCATACTTTGTCCCCTCTATATCCCATTGTTCTATACTGTGTCCCCTCTATATCCCATTGTTCTATACTGTGTCCCCTCTATATCCCATTGTTCCATGTTGTGACCCCTCTATATCCCATTGTTCCATACTGTGTCCCCTCTATATCCCATTGTTCCATACTTTGTCCCCTCTATATCCCATTGTTCAATACTGTGTCCCCTCTATATCCTATTGTTCTATACTGTGTCCCCTCTATATCCCATTGTTCCATGTTGTGACCCCTCTAAATCCCATTGTTCCATACTGTGACCCCTCTATATCCCATTGTTCCATGTTGTGACCCCTCTAAATCCCATTGTTCCATACTGTGACCCCTCTATATCCCATTGTTCCATACTGTGTCCCCTCTATATCCCATTGTTCCATACTGTGTCCCCTCTATATCCCATTGTTCCATGTTGTGTCCCCTCTATATCCCAATGTTCCATACTGTGTCCCCTCTATATCCCATTGTTCCATACTGTGTCCCCTCTATATCCCATTGTTCCATGTTGTGACCCCTGTATATCCCAATGTTCCATACTGTGTCCCCTCTATATCCCATTGTTCCATGTTGTGTCCCCTCTATATCCCAATGTTCCATACTGTGTCCCCTCTATATCCCAGTGTTCCATGTTGTGACCCCTCTAAATCCCATTGTTCCATACTGTGTCCACTCTATAACCCATTGTTCCATGTTGTGACCCCTCTATATCCCATTGTTCCATGTTGTGTCCCCTCTATATCCCAATGTTCCATACTGTGTCCCCTCTATATCCCATTGTTCCATACTGTGTCCCCTCTATATCCCATTGTTCCATACTGTGTCCCCTCTATAACCCATTGTTCCATGTTGTGACCCCTCTATATCCCATTGTTCTATACTGTGGCCCCTCTATATCCCATTGTTCCATGTTGTGACCCCTCTATATCCCATTGTTCCATACTGTGTACCCTCTTTATCCCATTGTTCCATACTGTGTCCCCTCTATATCCCATTGTTCCATGTTGTGACCCCTCTAAATCCCATTGTTCCATACTGTGTCCCCTCTATATCCCATTGTTCCATACTGTGTCCCCTCTCTCTCCCATTGTTCTATACTGTGTCCCCTCTATATCCCATTGTTCCATGTTGTGTCCCCTCTATATCCCAATGTTCCATACTGTGTCCCCTCTATATCCCAGTGTTCCATGTTGTGACCCCTCTAAATCCCAATGTTCCATACTGTGTCCCCTCTATATCCCATTGTACTATACTGTGGCCCCTCTATATCCCATTGTTCTATACTGTGTCCCCTCTATATCCCATTGTTCCATACTGCGTCCCCTCTATATCCCATTGTTCCATACCATGACCCCTCTATATCCCATTGTTCTATACTGTGGCCCCTCTATATCCCATTGTTCTATAATGTATCCCCTCTATATCCCAATGTTCTATACTGTGTCCCCTCTATATCCCATCGTTCCATGTTGTGACCCCTCTATATCCCAATGTTCCATACTGTGTCCCCTCTATATCCCATTGTTCCATACTGTGTCCCCTCTATATCCCATTGTTCTATACTGTGACCCCTCTATATCCCATTGTTCTATACTGTGACCCCTCTATATCCCATTGTTCTATACTGTGACCCCTCTATATCCCATTGTTCTATACTGTGACCCCTCTATATCCCATTGTTCTATACTGTGACCCCTCTATACCCCATTGCTCTATACTGTGACCCCTCTATATCCCATTGTTCTATACTGCGACCCCTCTATATCCCATTGTTCTATACTGTGACCCCTCTATATCCCATTGTTCTATACCGTGACCCCTCTATATCCCATTGTTCTATATTGTATCCCCTCTTTATCCCATTGTTCCATGTTGTGTCCCCTCTTTATCCCATTGTTCCATACCGGGACCCCTCTATATCCCATTGTTCTATACTGTGTCCCCTCTTTATCCCATTGTTCCATACTGTGTCCCCTCTATATCCCATTGTTCTATACTGTGTCCCCTCTATATCCCATTGTTCTATACTGTTTCCCCTTCTATATCCCATTGTTCCATGTTGTGACCCCTCTATATCCCATTGTTCTATACTGTGTCCCCTCTATATCCCATTGTTCTATACTGTGTCCCCTCTATATCCCATTGTTCCATACTGTGTCCCCTCTATATCCCATTGCTCTATACTGTGTCCCCTCTATATCCCATTGTTCCATGTTGTGACCCCTCTATATCCCAATGTTGCATACTGTGTCCCCTCTATATCCCATTGCTCTACACTGTGTCCCCTCTATATCCCATTGTACTATACTGTGTCCCCTCTATATCCCATTGTTCTATACTGTGTCCCCTCTATATCCCATTGTTCCATACTGTGTCCCCTCTATATCCCATTGCTCTATACTGTGTCCCCTCTATATCCCATTGTTCTATACTGTGTCCCCTCTATATCCCATTGTTCTATACTGTGTCCCCTCTATATCCCATTGTTCTATACTGTGTCCCCTCTTTATCCCATTGTTCTATACTGTGTCCCCTCTATATCCCATTGTTCTATACTGTGTCCCCTCCATATCCCACTGTGCCATACTGTGTCCCCTCTATATTCCATTGTTCCAAACTGTGACCCCTCTATATCCCATTGTTCTATACGGTGTCCCCTCTATATCCCATTGTTCTATACTGTGTCCCGTCTTTCTCCCATTGTTCTATACTGTGTCCCCTCTATATCCCATTGTTCTATACAGTGTCCCCTCTATATCCCATTGTTGTATACTGTGACCCCTCTATATCCAATTGTTCCATACTGTGGCCCCTCTATATCCCATTGTTCTATACTGTGTCACCTCTATATCCCATTGTTCTATACTGTGACCCCTCTTTATCGCATTGTTCTATACTGTGTCCCCTCTTTATCCCATTGTTCTTTACTGTGACCCCTCTATATCCCATTGTTCTATAGTGTGTCCCCGCTATATCCCATTGTTCTATACTGTGACCCCTCTATATCCCATTGTTCTATACTGTGACCGCTCTATATCACAATGTTCCATGTTGTGACCCCTCTATATCCCAATGTTCCATACTGCATCCCCTCTATATCCCATTGTTCCATACTGTGGCCCCTCCATATCCCATTGTTCCATGTTGTGACCCCTCTTTATCCCAATGTTCCATACTGTGTCCCCTCTATATCCCATTGTTCCATACTGTGTCCCCTCTATATTCCATTGTTCTATACTGAGTCCCCTCTCTATTCCATTTTTCTATACTGTGACCCCTCTATATCCCATTGTTCTATACTCTGTCCCCTCTATATCCCATTGTTCTATACTGTGATCCCTCTATATCCCATTGTTCTATACTGTGTCCCCTCTTTATCCCATTGTTCCATACTGTGACCCCTCTATATCCCATTGTTCTATACTGTGTCCCCTCTTTATCCCATTGTTCCATACTGTGACCCCTCTATATCCCAATGTTCTATACTGTGTCCCCTCTATATCCCATTGTTCTATACTGTGTCCCCTCTATATCCCATTGTTCCATACTGTGACCCCTCTTTATCCCATTGTTCCATACTGTGACCCCTCTATATCCCATTGTTCTATACTGTGTCCCCTCTTTATCCCATTGTTCCATACTGTGTCCCCTCTATATCCCATTGTTCTATACTGTGTCCCCTCTTTATCCCATTGTTCTATACAGTGTCCCGTCTTTCTCCCATTGTTCTATACTGTGTCCCCTCTATATCCCATTGTTCTATACAGTGTCCCCTCTATATCCCATTGTTGTATACTGTGACCCCTCTATATCCCATTGTTCCATACTGTGGCCCCTCTATATCCCATTGTTCTATACTGTGTCACCTCTATATCCCATTGTTCTATACTGTGACCCCTCTTTATCCCATTGTTCTGTACTGTGTCCCCTCTTTATCCCATTGTTCTTTACTGTGACCCCTCTATATCCCATTGTTCTATATTGTGTCCCCGCTATATCCCATTGTTCTATACTGTATCCGCTCTATATCCCATTGTTCCATGTTGTGTCCCTGCTTTATCCCATTGTTCTATACTGTGACCCCTCTATATCCCATTGTTCTATACTGTGACCGCTCTATATCCCAATGTTCCATGTTGTGACCCCTCTATATCCCAATGTTCCATACTGCATCCCCTCTATATCGCATTGTTCCATACTGTGGCCCCTCCTTATCCCATTGTTCCATGTTGTGACCCCTCTATATCCCAATGTTCCATACTGTGTCCCCTCTATATCCCATTGTTCCATACTGTGTCCCCTCTATATTCCATTGTTCTATACTGAGTCCCCTCTCTATTCCATTTTTCTATACTGTGACCCCTCTATATCCCATTGTTCTATACTGTGTCCCCTCTATATCCCATTTTTCTATACTGTGATCCCTCTATATCCCATTGTTCTAGACTGTGTCCCCTCTTTATCCCATTGTTCCATACTGTGACCCCTCTATATCCCATTGTTCTATACTGTGTCCCATCTTTATCCCATTGTTCCATACTGTGACCCCTCTATATCCCAATGTTCTATACTGTGTCCCCTCTATATCCCATTGTTCTATACTGTGTCCCCTCTATATCCCATTGTTCCACACTGTGACCCCTCTTTATCCCATTGTTCTATACTGTGTCCCCTCTATTTCCCATTGTTCTATACTGTGTCCCCTCTATATCCCATTGTTCCATACTGTGTCCCCTCTATATCCCATTTTTCCATGTTGTGGCCCCTCTCTCTCCCATTGTTCTATACTGTGTCCCCTCTATATCCCATTGTTCCATACTGTGTCCCCTCTATATCACATTGTTCCATACTGTGTCCCCTCTATATCCCATTGTTCCATGTTGTGACCCATCTATACCCCATTGTGCTATGCTGTGTACCCTCTATATCCCATTGTTCTATACTGTGTCCCCTCTTTATCCCATTGTTCTATACGGTGTCCCCTCTATATCCCATTGTTCTATACTGTGTCCCGTCTTTCTCCCATTGTTCTATACTGTGACCTCTCTACAACCCATTGTTCCATACTGTGACCCCTCTATATCCCATTGTTCTATACTATGACCCCTCCATATCCCATTGTTCTATACTGTGACCCCTCTTTATCCCATTGTTCTATACTGTGACCCCTCTATATCCCATTGTTCTATACTGTGACCCCTCTATATCCCATTGTTAAATACTGTGTCCCCTCTATATCCCATTGTTCTATACTGTGTCCCCTCTATACCCATTGTTCTATACTGTGTCCCCTCTATATCCCATTGTTCTATGCTGTGACCCCTCTATATCCCATTGTTCTATACTGTGACCCCTCTATATCCCATTTTCCATACTGTGTCCCCTCTATATCCCATTGTTCTATACTGTTACACCTCTATATCCCATTGTTCCATAATGTGTCCCCTCTATATCCCATTGTTCCATACTGTGTCCCCTCTTTAACCCATTGTTCCATACTGTGTCCCCTCTTTATCCCATTGTTCTCTACTGTGTCCCCTCTATATCCCATTGTTCCATGTTGTGACCCCTCTATATCCCATTGTTCCATGTTGTGTCCCCTCTATATCCCATTGTTCTATACGGTGTCCCCTCTGTATCCCATTGTTCTATACTGTGTGCCCTCTATATCCCATTGTTCCATCCTGTGTCCCCTCTATATCCCATTGTTCTATACTGTGTCCCCTCTATATCCCATTGTTCCATGTTGGGCCCCTCTCTCTCCCATTGTTCTATACTGTGTCCCCTCTATATCCCATTGTTCCATGTTGTGTCCCCTCTATTTCCCAATGTTCCATACTGTGTCCCCTCTATATCCCATTGTTCCATGTTGTGATCCCTCTATATCCCAATGTTCCATACTGTGTCCCCTCTATATCCCATTGTTCTATACTGTGTCCCCTCTATATCCCATTGTTCTATACTGTGTCCCCTGTATATCCCATTGTTCTATACTGTGTCCCCTCTTTATCCCATTGTTCTGTACTGTGTCCCCTCTATATCCTATTGTTCTATAGTTTGCCCCCTCTATATCCCATTGTTCTATACTGTGTCCCCTCTATATCCCATTGTTCTATACTGTGTCCCCGCTATATCCCATTGTTCTATACTGTATCCGCTCTATATCCCATTGTTCCATGTTGTGTCCCCTCTTTATCACATTGTTCTATACTGTGACCCCTCTATATCCCATTGTTCTATACTGTGACCCCTGTATATCCCAATGTTCCATGTTGTGACCCCTCTATATCCCAATGTTCCATACTGTGTCCCCTCTATATCCCATTGTTCCATACTGTGGCCCCTCTATATCCCATTGTTCCATACTGTGTCCCCTCTCGATGCCATTGTTCTATACTGTGACCCCTCTATATCCCATTGTTCTACACTGTGTCCCCTCTATATCCCATTGTTCTATACTGTGTCCCGTCTTTATCCCATTGTTCCATGTTGTGTCCCCTCTTTATCCCATTGTTCCATACCGTGACCCCTCTATATCCCATTGTTCTATACTGTGTCCCCTCTTTATCCCATTGTTCCATACTGTGTCCGCTCTATATCCCATTGTTCTATACTGTGTCCCCTCTATATCCCATTGTTCTATACTGTGTCCCCTCTATATCCCATTGTTCTATACTGTGTCCCCTCTATATCCCATTGTTCCATGTTGTGTCCCCTCTATATCCCATTGTTCCATACCGTGTCCCCTCTATACCTCATTGATCCATACTGTGTCCCCTCTTTATCCCATTGTTCTATACTGTGTTCCCTCTATATCCCATTGTTCCATACTGTGACCCCTCTTTATCCCATTGTTCTATACTGTGTCCCCTCTATATCCCATTGTTCTATACTGTGTCCCCTCTATATCCCATTGTTCCATACTGTGTCCCCTCTATATCCCATTTTTCCATGTTGTGGCCCCTCTCTCTCCCATTGTTCTATACTGTGTCCACTCTATATCCCATTGTTCTATACTGTGTCCCCTCTATATTCCCTTGTTCTATACTGTGTCCCCTCTATATCCCATTGTTCCATACTGTGTCCCCTCTATATCCCATTGTTCCGTGCTGTGTCCCCTCTATATCCCATTGTTCCATGTTGTGACTCCTCTATATCCCATTGTTCTATACCGTGACCCCTCTATAACCCATTGTTCCATACTGTGACCCCTCTTTATCCCATTGTTCTATACCGTGACCCCTCTATAACCCATTGTTCCATACTGTGACCCCTCTACATCCCATTGTTCTATACCATGACCCCTCTATAACCCATTGTTCCATACTGTGACCCCTCTATATCCCATTGTTCCATACTGTGTCCCCTCTATATCCCATTGTTCCATGTTGTGACCCCTCTATATCCCATTGTTCTATACTGTGACCCCTCTATAACCCATTGTTCCATACTGTGACCCCTCCATATCCCATTGTTCTATACTGTGACCCCTCTATAACCCATTGTTCCGTACTGTGTCCCCTGTATATCCCAGTGTTCCATGTTGTGACCCCTCTTTATCCCATTGTTCTATACCGAGACCCCTCTATATCCCATTTTTCTATACTGTGACCCCTCTATATCCCATTGTTCTATACCATGACCCCTCTATAACCCATTGTTCCATACTGTGACCCCTCTATATCCCATTGTTCCATACTGTGTCCCCTCTATATCCCATTGTTCCATGTTGTGACTCCTCTATATCCCATTGTTCTATACTGTGACCCCTCTATAACCCATTGTTCCATACTGTGACCCCTCCATATCCCATAGTTCTATACTGTGACCCCTCTATAACCCATTGTTCCGTACTGTGTCCCCTGTATATCCCAGTGTTCCATGTTGTGACCCCTGTTTATCCCATTGTTCTATACTGTGACCCCTCTATATCCCATTGTTCTATACTGTGACCCCTCTATATCCCATTGTTCTATACTGTGACCCCTCTTTACACCATTGTTCTTTTCTGTGACCCCTCTATATCCCATTGTTCTATACTGTGACCCCTCTACATCCCATTGTTCTATACCATGACCCCTCTATAACCCATTGTTCCATACTGTGACCCCTCTATATCCCATTGTTCCATACTGTGTCCCCTCTATATCCCATTGTTCCATGATGTGACCCCTCTTTATCCCATTGTTCTATACTGTGACCCCTCTATATCCCATTGTTCTATACTGTGACCCCTCTTTATACCATTGTTCTTTTCTGTGACCCCTCTATATCCCATTGTTCTATACTGTGACCCCTCTACATCCCATTGTTCTATACCATGACCCCTCTATAACCCATTGTTCCATACTGTGACCCCTCTATATCCCATTGTTCCATACTGTGTCCCCTCTATATCCCATTGTTCCATGTTGTGACCCCTCTATATCCCATTGTTCTATACTGTGACCCCTCTATAACCCATTGTTCCATACTGTGACCCCTCCATATCCCATTGTTCTATACTGTGACCCCTCAATAACCCATTGTTCCATACTGTGTCCCCTGTATATCCCAGTGTTCCATGTTGTGACCCCTCTTTATCCCATTGTTCTATACTGTGACCCCTCTATATCCCATTGTTCTATACTGTGACCCCTCTTTATAGCATTGTTCTTTTCTGTGTCCCCTCTATATCCCAATGTTCCATACTGTGTCCCCTCTATATCCCATTGTTCCATGTTGTGATCCCTCTATATCCCAATGTACCATACTGTGTCCCCTCTATATCCCATTGTTCTATACTGTGTCCCCTCTATATCCCATTGTTCTATACTGTGTCCCCTGTATATCCCATTGTTCTATACTGTGTCTCCTCTTTA
Organism: Squalus acanthias; assembly: GCA_030390025.1. Classification (NCBI taxonomy): domain Eukaryota; kingdom Metazoa; phylum Chordata; class Chondrichthyes; order Squaliformes; family Squalidae; genus Squalus; species Squalus acanthias. The sequence continues at coordinate 2,697,929 of JASTWF010000045.1, forward strand.
TCCCATTGTTCTCTACTGTGCCCCCTCTATATCCCATTGTTCTATAGTGTGTCCCCTCTATATCCCATTCTTCTATACTGTGTCCCCTCTATATCCCAATGTTCCATCCTGTGTCCCCTCTATATCCCATTGATCCATGTTGTGATCCCTCTATATCCCAATGTTCCATACTGTGACCCCTCTACATCCCATTGTTCTATACCATGACCCCTCTATAACCCATTGTTCCATACTGTGACCCCTCTATATCCCATTGTTCCATACTGTGTCCCCTCTATATCCCATTGTTCCATGTTGTGACCCCTCTATATCCCATTGTTCTATACTGTGACCCCTCTATAACCCATTGTTCCATACTGTGACCCCTCCATATCCCATTGTTCTATACTGTGACCCCTCTATAACCCATTGTTCCGTACTGTGTCCCCTGTATATCCCAGTGTTCCATGTTGTGACCCCTCTTTATCCCATTGTTCTATACCGAGACCCCTCTATATCCCATTTTTCTATACTGTGACCCCTCTATATCCCATTGTTCTATACCATGACCCCTCTATAACCCATTGTTCCATACTGTGACCCCTCTATATCCCATTGTTCCATACTGTGTCCCCTCTATATCCCATTGTTCCATGTTGTGACTCCTCTATATCCCATTGTTCTATACTGTGACCCCTCTATAACCCATTGTTCCATACTGTGACCCCTCCATATCCCATAGTTCTATACTGTGACCCCTCTATAACCCATTGTTCCGTACTGTGTCCCCTGTATATCCCAGTGTTCCATGTTGTGACCCCTGTTTATCCCATTGTTCTATACTGTGACCCCTCTATATCCCATTGTTCTATACTGTGACCCCTCTATATCCCATTGTTCTATACTGTGACCCCTCTTTACACCATTGTTCTTTTCTGTGACCCCTCTATATCCCATTGTTCTATACTGTGACCCCTCTACATCCCATTGTTCTATACCATGACCCCTCTATAACCCATTGTTCCATACTGTGACCCCTCTATATCCCATTGTTCCATACTGTGTCCCCTCTATATCCCATTGTTCCATGATGTGACCCCTCTTTATCCCATTGTTCTATACTGTGACCCCTCTATATCCCATTGTTCTATACTGTGACCCCTCTTTATACCATTGTTCTTTTCTGTGACCCCTCTATATCCCATTGTTCTATACTGTGACCCCTCTACATCCCATTGTTCTATACCATGACCCCTCTATAACCCATTGTTCCATACTGTGACCCCTCTATATCCCATTGTTCCATACTGTGTCCCCTCTATATCCCATTGTTCCATGTTGTGACCCCTCTATATCCCATTGTTCTATACTGTGACCCCTCTATAACCCATTGTTCCATACTGTGACCCCTCCATATCCCATTGTTCTATACTGTGACCCCTCAATAACCCATTGTTCCATACTGTGTCCCCTGTATATCCCAGTGTTCCATGTTGTGACCCCTCTTTATCCCATTGTTCTATACTGTGACCCCTCTATATCCCATTGTTCTATACTGTGACCCCTCTTTATAGCATTGTTCTTTTCTGTGTCCCCTCTATATCCCAATGTTCCATACTGTGTCCCCTCTATATCCCATTGTTCCATGTTGTGATCCCTCTATATCCCAATGTTCCATACTGTGTCCCCTCTATATCCCATTGTTCTATACTGTGTCCCCTCTATATCCCATTGTTCTATACTGTGTCCCCTGTATATCCCATTGTTCTATACTGTGTCTCCTCTTTATCCCATTGTTCTCTACTGTGCCCCCTCTATATCCCATTGTTCTATAGTGTGTCCCCTCTATATCCCATTCTTCTATACTGTGTCCCCTCTATATCCCAATGTTCCATCCTGTGTCCCCTCTATATCCCATTGATCCATGTTGTGATCCCTCTATATCCCAATGTTCCATACTGTGTCCACTTTATATCCCATTGTTCTATACTGTGTCCCCTCTTTATCCCATTGTTCTATACTGTATCCCCTCTATATCCCATTGTTCTATACTGTGTCCCCGCTATATCCCATTGTTCTATACTGTATCCGCTCTATATCCCATTGTTCCATGTTGTGTCCCCTCTTTATCACATTGTTCTATGCTGTGACCCCTCTATATCCCAATGTTCCATACTGTGTCCCCTCTATATGCCATTGTTCCATACTGTGTCCCCTCTATATCCCATTGTTCCATACTGTGGCCCCTCTATATCCCATTGTTCCATATTGTGACCCCTCTATATCCCAATGTTCCATACTGTGTCCCCTCTATATGCCATTGTTCCATACTGTGGCCCCTATATATCCCATTGTTCCATACTGTGTCCCCTCTGTATTCCATTGTTCTATACTGTGTCCCGTCTCTATGCCATTGTTCTATACTGTGTCCCCTCTATACCCCATTGTTCTATATTGTGTCCCCTCTATATCCCATTGTTCTATACTGTGTCCCCTCTATATCCCATTGTTCCATGTTGTGTCCCCTCTATATCCCATTGTTCCATACTGTGTCCCCTCTATACCCCATTGATCAATACGGTGTCCCCTCTATATCCCATTGTTCTATACTGTGTCCCCTCTATATCCCATTGTTCGATACTGTGACCCCTCTTTATCCCATTGTTCTATACTGTGTCCCCTCTATATCCCATTGTTCTATACTGTGTCCCCTCTATATCCCATTGTTCCATACTGTGTCCCCTCTATATCCCATTTTTCCATGTTGTGGCCCCTCTCTCTCCCATTGTTCTATACTGTGTCCACTCTATATCCCAATGTTCTATACTGTGTCCCCTCTATATTCAATTGTTCTATACTGTGTCCCCTCTATATCCCATTGTTCCATACTGTGTCCCCTCTATATCCCATTGTTCCGTACTGTGTCCCCTCTATATCCCATTGTTCCGTACTGTGTCCCCTCTATATCCCATTGTTCCATGTTGTGACTCCTCTATATCCCATTGTTCTATACCGTGACCCCTCTATAACCCATTGTTCCATACTGTGACCCCTCTTTATCCCGTTGTTCTATACCGTGACCCCTCTATAACCCATTGTTCCATACTGTGACCCCTCTACATCCCATTGTTCTATACCATGACCCCTCTATAACCCATTGTTCCATACTGTGACCCCTCTATATCCCATTGTTCCATACTGTGTCCCCTCAATATCCCATTGTTCCATGTTGTGACCCCTCTATATCCCATTGTTCTATACTGTGACCCCTCTATATCCCATTGTTCTATACTGTGTCCACTCTATATCCCATTGTTCTATACTGTGTCCCCTCTATACCCATTGTTCTATACTGTGTCCCCTCTATATCCCATTGTTCTATACTGTGACCCCTCTCTATCCCAATGTTCCATACTGTGTCCTCTCTATATCCCATTGTTCTATACTGTGACCCCTCTATATCCCATTGTTCCATACTGTGTCCCCTCTATATCCCATTGTTCTATACTGTGACCCCTCTATATCCCATTGTTCTATACTGTGACCCCTCTCTATCCCAATGTTCCATACTGTGTCCCCTCTTTATCCCATTGTTCTATACTGTGACCCCTCTATATCCCATTGTTCTATACTGTGACCGCTCTATATCACAATGTTCCATGTTGTGACCCCTCTGTATCCCAATGTTCCATACTGCATCCCCTCTATATCCCATTGTTCCATACTGTGGCCCCTCCATATCCCATTGTTCCATGTTGTGACCCCTCTTTATCCCAATGTTCCATACTGTGTCCCCTCTATATCCCATTGTTCCATACTGTGTCCCCTCTATATTCCATTGTTCTATACTGAGTCCCCTCTCTATTCCATTTTTCTATACTGTGACCCCTCTATATCCCATTGTTCTATACTCTGTCTCCTCTATATCCCATTGTTCTATACTGTGATCCCTCTATATCCCATTGTTCTATACTGTGTCCCCTCTTTATCCCATTGTTCCATACTGTGACCCCTCTATATCCCATTGTTCTATACTGTGTCCCCTCTTTATCCCATTGTTCCATACTGTGACCCCTCTATATCCCAATGTTCTATACTGTGTCCCCTCTATATCCCATTGTTCTATACTGTGTCCCCTCTATATCCCATTGTTCCATACTGTGACCCCTCTTTATCCCATTGTTCCATACTGTGACCCCTCTATATCCCATTGTTCTATACTGTGTCCCCTCTTTATCCCATTGTTCCATACTGTGTCCCCTCTATATCCCATTGTTCTATACTGTGTCCACTTTATATCCCATTGTTCTATACTGTGTCCCCTCTTTATCCCATTGTTCTATACTGTGTCCCGTCTTTCTCCCATTGTTCTATACTGTGTCCCCTCTATATCCCATTGTTCTATACAGTGTCCCCTCTATATCCCATTGTTGTATACTGTGACCCCTCTATATCCCATTGTTCCATACTGTGGCCCCTCTATATCCCATTGTTCTATACTGTGTCACCTCTATATCCCATTGTTCTATACTGTGACCCCTCTTTATCCCATTGTTCTATACTGTGTCCCTCTTTATCCCATTGTTCTTTACTGTGACCCCTCTATATCCCATTGTTCTATATTGTGTCCCCGCTATATCCCATTGTGCTATACTGTATCCGCTCTATATCCCATTGTTCCATGTTGTGTCCCTGCTTTATCCCATTGTTCTATACTGTGACCCCTCTATATCCCATTGTTCTATACTGTGACCGCTCTATATCCCAATGTTCCATGTTGTGACCCCTCTATATCCCAATGTTCCATACTGCATCCCCTCTATATCGCATTGTTCCATACTGTGGCCCCTCCTTATCCCATTGTTCCATGTTGTGACCCCTCTATATCCCAATGTTCCATACTGTGTCCCCTCTATATCCCATTGTTCCATACTGTGTCCCCTCTATATTCCATTGTTCTATACTGAGTCCCCTCTCTATTCCATTTTTCTATACTGTGACCCCTCTATATCCCATTGTTCTATACTGTGACCCCTCTACATCCCATTGTTCTATACCATGACCCCTCTATAACCCATTGTTCCATACTGTGACCCCTCTATATCCCATTGTTCCATACTGTGTCCCCTCTATATCCCATTGTTCCATTTTGTGACCCCTCTATATCCCATTGTTCTATACTGTGACCCCTCTATAACCCATTGTTCCATACTGTGACCCCTCCATATCCCATTGTTCTATACTGTGACCCCTCTATAACCCATTGTTCCGTACTGTGTCCCCTGTATATCCCAGTGTTCCATGTTGTGACCCCTCTTTATCCCATTGTTCTATACCGAGACCCCTCTATATCCCATTTTTCTATACTGTGACCCCTCTATATCCCATTGTTCTATACCATGACCCCTCTATAACCCATTGTTCCATACTGTGACCCCTCTATATCCCATTGTTCCATACTGTGTCCCCTCTATATCCCATTGTTCCATGTTGTGACTCCTCTATATCCCATTGTTCTATACTGTGACCCCTCTATAACCCATTGTTCCATACTGTGACCCCTCCATATCCCATAGTTCTATACTGTGACCCCTCTATAACCCATTGTTCCGTACTGTGTCCCCTGTATATCCCAGTGTTCCATGTTGTGACCCCTGTTTATCCCATTGTTCTATACTGTGACCCCTCTATATCCCATTGTTCTATACTGTGACCCCTCTATATCCCATTGTTCTATACTGTGACCCCTCTTTACACCATTGTTCTTTTCTGTGACCCCTCTATATCCCATTGTTCTATACAGTGACCCCTCTACATCCCATTGTTCTATACCATGACCCCTCTATAACCCATTGTTCCATACTGTGACCCCTCTATATCCCATTGTTCCATACTGTGTCACCTCTATATCCCATTGTTCCATGATGTGACCCCTCTTTGTCCCATTGTTCTATACTGTGTCTCCTCTTTATCCCATTGTTCTCTACTGTGCCCCCTCTATATCCCATTGTTCTATAGTGTGTCCCCTCTATATCCCATTCTTCTATACTGTGTCCCCTCTATATCCCAATGTTCCATCCTGTGTCCCCTCTATATCCCATTGATCCATGTTGTGATCCCTCTATATCCCAATGTTCCATACTGTGACCCCTCTACATCCCATTGTTCTATACCATGACCCCTCTATAACCCATTGTTCCATACTGTGACCCCTCTATATCCCATTGTTCCATACTGTGTCCCCTCTATATCCCATTGTTCCATGTTGTGACCCCTCTATATCCCATTGTTCTATACTGTGACCCCTCTATAACCCATTGTTCCATACTGTGACCCCTCCATATCCCATTGTTCTATACTGTGACCCCTCTATAACCCATTGTTCCGTACTGTGTCCCCTGTATATCCCAGTGTTCCATGTTGTGACCCCTCTATATCCCATTGTTCCATACCGTGACCCCTCTATATCCCATTGTTCTATACTGTGACCCCTCTATATCCCATTGTTCTATACTGTGTCCCCTCTATAACCCATTGTTCCATACTGTGACCCCTCTATATCCCATTGTTCCATACTGTGTCCCCTCTATATCCCATTGTTCCATGTTGTGACCCTCTATATCCCATTGTTCTATACTGTGACCCCTCTATAACCCATTGTTCCATACTGTGTCCCCTCTATATCCCATTGTTCTATACTGTGACCCCTCTATAACCCATTGTTCCATACTGTGTCCCCTCTATATCCCATTGTTCCATGTTGTGACCCCTCTATATCCCATTGTTCTATACTGTGACCCCTCTATATCCCATTGTTCTATACTGTGACCCCTCTATATCCCATTGTTCTATACTGTGACCCTCTATACACCATTGTTCTTTTCTGTGACCCCTCTATATCCCATTGTTCTATACTGTGACCCCTCTACATCCCATTGTTCTATACCATGACCCCTCTATAACCCATTGTTCCATACTGTGACCCCTCTATATCCCATTGTTCCATACTGTGTCCCCTCTATATCCCATTGTTCCATGATGTGACCCCTCTTTATCCCATTGTTCTATACTGTGACCCCTCTATATCCCATTGTTCTATACTGTGACCCCTCTTTATACCATTGTTCTTTTCTGTGACCCCTCTATATCCCATTGTTCTATACTGTGACCCCTCTACATCCCATTGTTCTATACCATGACCCCTCTATAACCCATTGTTCCATACTGTGACCCCTCTATATCCCATTGTTCCATACTGTGTCCCCTCTATATCCCATTGTTCCATGTTGTGACCCCTCTATATCCCATTGTTCTATACTGTGACCCCTCTATAACCCATTGTTCCATACTGTGACCCCTCCATATCCCATTGTTCTATACTGTGACCCCTCAATAACCCATTGTTCCATACTGTGTCCCCTGTATATCCCAGTGTTCCATGTTGTGACCCCTCTTTATCCCATTGTTCTATACTGTGACCCCTCTATATCCCATTGTTCTATACTGTGACCCCTCTTTATAGCATTGTTCTTTTCTGTGTCCCCTCTATATCCCAATGTTCCATACTGTGTCCCCTCTATATCCCATTGTTCCATGTTGTGATCCCTCTATATCCCAATGTTCCATACTGTGTCCCCTCTATATCCCATTGTTCTATACTGTGTCCCCTCTATATCCCATTGTTCTATACTGTGTCCCCTGTATATCCCATTGTTCTATACTGTGTCTCCTCTTTATCCCATTGTTCTCTACTGTGCCCCCTCTATATCCCATTGTTCTATAGTGTGTCCCCTCTATATCCCATTCTTCTATACTGTGTCCCCTCTATATCCCAATGTTCCATCCTGTGTCCCCTCTATATCCCATTGATCCATGTTGTGATCCCTCTATATCCCAATGTTCCATACTGTGTCCACTTTATATCCCATTGTTCTATACTGTGTCCCCTCTTTATCCCATTGTTCTATACTGTATCCCCTCTATATCCCATTGTTCTATACTGTGTCCCCGCTATATCCCATTGTTCTATACTGTATCCGCTCTATATCCCATTGTTCCATGTTGTGTCCCCTCTTTATCACATTGTTCTATGCTGTGACCCCTCTATATCCCAATGTTCCATACTGTGTCCCCTCTATATGCCATTGTTCCATACTGTGTCCCCTCTATATCCCATTGTTCCATACTGTGGCCCCTCTATATCCCATTGTTCCATATTGTGACCCCTCTATATCCCAATGTTCCATACTGTGTCCCCTCTATATGCCATTGTTCCATACTGTGGCCCCTATATATCCCATTGTTCCATACTGTGTCCCCTCTGTATTCCATTGTTCTATACTGTGTCCCGTCTCTATGCCATTGTTCTATACTGTGTCCCCTCTATACCCCATTGTTCTATATTGTGTCCCCTCTATATCCCATTGTTCTATACTGTGTCCCCTCTATATCCCATTGTTCCATGTTGTGTCCCCTCTATATCCCATTGTTCCATACTGTGTCCCCTCTATACCCCATTGATCAATACTGTGTCCCCTCTATATCCCATTGTTCTATACTGTGTCCCCTCTATATCCCATTGTTCGATACTGTGACCCCTCTTTATCCCATTGTTCTATACTGTGTCCCCTCTATATCCCATTGTTCTATACTGTGTCCCCTCTATATCCCATTGTTCCATACTGTGTCCCCTCTATATCCCATTTTTCCATGTTGTGGCCCCTCTCTCTCCCATTGTTCTATACTGTGTCCACTCTATATCCCAATGTTCTATACTGTGTCCCCTCTATATTCAATTGTTCTATACTGTGTCCCCTCTATATCCCATTGTTCCATACTGTGTCCCCTCTATATCCCATTGTTCCGTACTGTGTCCCCTCTATATCCCATTGTTCCGTACTGTGTCCCCTCTATATCCCATTGTTCCATGTTGTGACTCCTCTATATCCCATTGTTCTATACCGTGACCCCTCTATAACCCATTGTTCCATACTGTGACCCCTCTTTATCCCGTTGTTCTATACCGTGACCCCTCTATAACCCATTGTTCCATACTGTGACCCCTCTACATCCCATTGTTCTATACCATGACCCCTCTATAACCCATTGTTCCATACTGTGACCCCTCTATATCCCATTGTTCCATACTGTGTCCCCTCAATATCCCATTGTTCCATGTTGTGACCCCTCTATATCCCATTGTTCTATACTGTGACCCCTCTATATCCCATTGTTCTATACTGTGTCCACTCTATATCCCATTGTTCTATACTGTGTCCCCTCTATACCCATTGTTCTATACTGTGTCCCCTCTATATCCCATTGTTCTATACTCTGACCCCTCTCTATCCCAATGTTCCATACTGTGTCCTCTCTATATCCCATTGTTCTATACTGTGACCCCTCTATATCCCATTGTTCCATACTGTGTCCCCTCTATATCCCATTGTTCTATACTGTGACCCCTCTATATCCCATTGTTCTATACTGTGACCCCTCTCTATCCCAATGTTCCATACTGTGTCCCCTCTTTATCCCATTGTTCTATACTGTGACCCCTCTATATCCCATTGTTCTATACTGTGACCGCTCTATATCACAATGTTCCATGTTGTGACCCCTCTGTATCCCAATGTTCCATACTGCATCCCCTCTATATCCCATTGTTCCATACTGTGGCCCCTCCATATCCCATTGTTCCATGTTGTGACCCCTCTTTATCCCAATGTTCCATACTGTGTCCCCTCTATATCCCATTGTTCCATACTGTGTCCCCTCTATATTCCATTGTTCTATACTGAGTCCCCTCTCTATTCCATTTTTCTATACTGTGACCCCTCTATATCCATTGTTCTATACTCTGTCTCCTCTATATCCCATTGTTCTATACTGTGATCCCTCTATATCCCATTGTTCTATACTGTGTCCCCTCTTTATCCCATTGTTCCATACTGTGACCCCTCTATATCCCATTGTTCTATACTGTGTCCCCTCTTTATCCCATTGTTCCATACTGTGACCCCTCTATATCCCAATGTTCTATACTGTGTCCCCTCTATATCCCATTGTTCTATACTGTGTCCCCTCTATATCCCATTGTTCCATACTGTGACCCCTCTTTATCCCATTGTTCCATACTGTGACCCCTCTATATCCCATTGTTCTATACTGTGTCCCCTCTTTATCCCATTGTTCCATACTGTGTCCCCTCTATATCCCATTGTTCTATACTGTGTCCACTTTATATCCCATTGTTCTATACTGTGTCCCCTCTTTATCCCATTGTTCTATACTGTGTCCCGTCTTTCTCCCATTGTTCTATACTGTGTCCCCTCTATATCCCATTGTTCTATACAGTGTCCCCTCTATATCCCATTGTTGTATACTGTGACCCCTCTATATCCCATTGTTCCATACTGTGGCCCCTCTATATCCCATTGTTCTATACTGTGTCCCCTCTATATCCCATTGTTCTATACTGTGACCCCTCTTTATCCCATTGTTCTATACTGTGTCCCCTCTTTATCCCATTGTTCTTTACTGTGACCCCTCTATATCCCATTGTTCTATATTGTGTCCCCGCTATATCCCATTGTGCTATACTGTATCCGCTCTATATCCCATTGTTCCATGTTGTGTCCCTGCTTTATCCCATTGTTCTATACTGTGACCCCTCTATATCCCATTGTTCTATACTGTGACCGCTCTATATCCCAATGTTCCATGTTGTGACCCCTCTATATCCCAATGTTCCATACTGCATCCCCTCTATATCGCATTGTTCCATACTGTGGCCCCTCCTTATCCCATTGTTCCATGTTGTGACCCCTCTATATCCCAATGTTCCATACTGTGTCCCCTCTATATCCCATTGTTCCATACTGTGTCCCCTCTATATTCCATTGTTCTATACTGAGTCCCCTCTCTATTCCATTTTTCTATACTGTGACCCCTCTATATCCCATTGTTCTATACTGTGACCCCTCTACATCCCATTGTTCTATACCATGACCCCTCTATAACCCATTGTTCCATACTGTGACCCCTCTATATCCCATTGTTCCATACTGTGTCCCCTCTATATCCCATTGTTCCATGTTGTGACTCCTCTATATCCCATTGTTCTATACTGTGACCCCTCTATAACCCATTGTTCCATACTGTGACCCCTCCATATCCCATAGTTCTATACTGTGACCCCTCTATAACCCATTGTTCCGTACTGTGTCCCCTGTATATCCCAGTGTTCCATGTTGTGACCCCTGTTTATCCCATTGTTCTATACTGTGACCCCTCTATATCCCATTGTTCTATACTGTGACCCCTCTATATCCCATTGTTCTATACTGTGACCCCTCTTTACACCATTGTTCTTTTCTGTGACCCCTCTATATCCCATTGTTCTATACAGTGACCCCTCTACATCCCATTGTTCTATACCATGACCCCTCTATAACCCATTGTTCCATACTGTGACCCCTCTATATCCCATTGTTCCATACTGTGTCACCTCTATATCCCATTGTTCCATGATGTGACCCCACTTTATCCCATTGTTCTATACTGTGACCCCTCTATATCCCATTGTTCTATACTGTGACCCCTCTTTATACCATTGTTCTTTTCTGTGACCCCTCTATATCCCATTGTTCTATACTGTGACCCCTCTACATCCCATTGTTCTATACCATGACCACTCTATAACCCATTGTTCCATACTGTGACCCCTCTATATCCCATTGTTCCATACTGTGTCCCCTCTATATCCCATTGTTCCATGTTGTGACCCCTCTATATCCCATTGTTCTATACTGTGACCCCTCTATAACCCATTGTTCCATACTGTGACCCCTCCATATCCCATTGTTCTATACTGTGACCCCTCAATAACCCATTGTTCCATACTGTGTCCCCTGTATATCCCAGTGTTCCATGTTGTGACCCCTCTTTATCCCATTGTTCTATACTGTGACCCCTCTATATCCCATTGTTCTATACTGTGACCCCTCTTTATAGCATTGTTCTTTTCTGTGTCCCCTCTATATCCCAATGTTCCATACTGTGTCCCCTCTATATCCCATTGTTCCATGTTGTGATCCCTCTATATCCCAATGTTCCATACTGTGTCCCCTCTATATCCCATTGTTCTATACTGTGTCCCCTCTATATCCCATTGTTCTATACTGTGTCCCCTGTATATCCCATTGTTCTATACTGTGTCTCCTCTTTATCCCATTGTTCTCTACTGTGCCCCCTCTATATCCCATTGTTCTATAGTGTGTCCCCTCTATATCCCATTCTTCTATACTGTGTCCCCTCTATATCCCAATGTTCCATCCTGTGTCCCCTCTATATCCCATTGATCCATGTTGTGATCCCTCTATATCCCAATGTTCCATACTGTGTCCACTTTATATCCCATTGTTCTATACTGTGTCCCCTCTTTATCCCATTGTTCTATACTGTATCCCCTCTATATCCCATTGTTCTATACTGTGTCCCCGCTATATCCCATTGTTCTATACTGTATCCGCTCTATATCCCATTGTTCCATGTTGTGTCCCCTCTTTATCACATTGTTCTATGCTGTGACCCCTCTATATCCCAATGTTCCATACTGTGTCCCCTCTATATGCCATTGTTCCATACTGTGTCCCCTCTATATCCCATTGTTCCATACTGTGGCCCCTCTATATCCCATTGTTCCATATTGTGACCCCTCTATATCCCAATGTTCCATACTGTGTCCCCTCTATATGCCATTGTTCCATACTGTGGCCCCTATATATCCCATTGTTCCATACTGTGTCCCCTCTGTATTCCATTGTTCTATACTGTGTCCCGTCTCTATGCCATTGTTCTATACTGTGTCCCCTCTATACCCCATTGTTCTATACTGTGTCCCCTCTATATCCCATTGTTCTATACTGTGTCCCCTCTATATCCCATTGTTCCATGTTGTGTCCCCTCTATATCCCATTGTTCCATACTGTGTCCCCTCTATACCCCATTGATCAATACTGTGTCCCCTCTATATCCCATTGTTCTATACTGTGTCCCCTCTATATCCCATTGTTCGATACTGTGACCCCTCTTTATCCCATTGTTCTATACTGTGTCCCCTCTATATCCCATTGTTCTATACTGTGTCCCCTCTATATCCCATTGTTCCATACTGTGTCCCCTCTATATCCCATTTTTCCATGTTGTGGCCCCTCTCTCTCCCATTGTTCTATACTGTGTCCACTCTATATCCCAATGTTCTATACTGTGTCCCCTCTATATTCAATTGTTCTATACTGTGTCCCCTCTATATCCCATTGTTCCATACTGTGTCCCCTCTATATCCCATTGTTCCGTACTGTGTCCCCTCTATATCCCATTGTTCCATGTTGTGACTCCTCTATATCCCATTGTTCTATACCGTGACCCCTCTATAACCCATTGTTCCATACTGTGACCCCTCTTTATCCCGTTGTTCTATACCGTGACCCCTCTATAACCCATTGTTCCATACTGTGACCCCTCTACATCCCATTGTTCTATACCATGACCCCTCTATAACCCATTGTTCCATACTGTGACCCCTCTATATCCCATTGTTCCATACTGTGTCCCCTCAATATCCCATTGTTCCATGTTGTGACCCCTCTATATCCCATTGTTCTATACTGTGACCCCTCTATATCCCATTGTTCTATACTGTGTCCACTCTATATCCCATTGTTCTATACTGTGTCCCCTCTATACCCATTGTTCTATACTGTGTCCCCTCTATATCCCATTGTTCTATACTGTGACCCCTCTCTATCCCAATGTTCCATACTGTGTCCTCTCTATATCCCATTGTTCTATACTGTGACCCCTCTATATCCCATTGTTCCATACTGTGTCCCCTCTATATCCCATTGTTCTATACTGTGACCCCTCTATATCCCATTGTTCTATACTGTGACCCCTCTCTATCCCAATGTTCCATACTGTGTCCCCTCTTTATCCCATTGTTCTATACTGTGACCCCTCTATATCCCATTGTTCTATACTGTGACCGCTCTATATCACAATGTTCCATGTTGTGACCCCTCTGTATCCCAATGTTCCATACTGCATCCCCTCTATATCCCATTGTTCCATACTGTGGCCCCTCCATATCCCATTGTTCCATGTTGTGACCCCTCTTTATCCCAATGTTCCATACTGTGTCCCCTCTATATCCCATTGTTCCATACTGTGTCCCCTCTATATTCCATTGTTCTATACTGAGTCCCCTCTCTATTCCATTTTTCTATACTGTGACCCCTCTATATCCCATTGTTCTATACTCTGTCTCCTCTATATCCCATTGTTCTATACTGTGATCCCTCTATATCCCATTGTTCTATACTGTGTCCCCTCTTTATCCCATTGTTCCATACTGTGACCCCTCTATATCCCATTGTTCTATACTGTGTCCCCTCTTTATCCCATTGTTCCATACTGTGACCCCTCTATATCCCAATGTTCTATACTGTGTCCCCTCTATATCCCATTGTTCTATACTGTGTCCCCTCTATATCCCATTGTTCCATACTGTGACCCCTCTTTATCCCATTGTTCCATACTGTGACCCCTCTATATCCCATTGTTCTATACTGTGTCCCCTCTTATCCCATTGTTCCATACTGTGTCCCCTCTATATCCCATTGTTCTATACTGTGTCCACTTTATATCCCATTGTTCTATACTGTGTCCCCTCTTTATCCCATTGTTCTATACTGTGTCCCGTCTTTCTCCCATTGTTCTATACTGTGTCCCCTCTATATCCCATTGTTCTATACAGTGTCCCCTCTATATCCCATTGTTGTATACTGTGACCCCTCTATATCCCATTGTTCCATACTGTGGCCCCTCTATATCCCATTGTTCTATACTGTGTCACCTCTATATCCCATTGTTCTATACTGTGACCCCTCTTTATCCCATTGTTCTATACTGTGTCCCCTCTTTATCCCATTGTTCTTTACTGTGACCCCTCTATATCCCTTTGTTCTATATTGTGTCCCCGCTATATCCCATTGTTCTATACTGTATCCGCTCTATATCCCATTGTTCCATGTTGTGTCCCTGCTTTATCCCATTGTTCTATACTGTGACCCCTCTATATCCCATTGTTCTATACTGTGACCGCTCTATATCCCAATGTTCCATGTTGTGACCCCTCTATATCCCAATGTTCCATACTGCATCCCCTCTATATCGCATTGTTCCATACTGTGGCCCCTCCTTATCCCATTGTTCCATGTTGTGACCCCTCTATATCCCAATGTTCCATACTGTGTCCCCTCTATATCCCATTGTTCCATACTGTGTCCCCTCTATATTCCATTGTTCTATACTGAGTCCCCTCTCTATTCCATTTTTCTATACTGTGACCCCTCTATATCCCATTGTTCTATACTGTGTCCCCTCTATATCCCATTTTTCTATACTGTGATCCCTCTATATCCCATTGTTGTAGACTGTGTCCCCTCTTTATCCCCTTGTTCCATACTGTGACCCCTCTATATCCCATTGTTCTATACTGTGTCCCCTCTTTATCCCATTGTTCCATACTGTGACCCCTCTATATCCCAATGTTCTATACTGTGTCCCCTCTATATCCCATTGTTCTATACTGTGTCCCCTCTATATCCCATTGTTCCACACTGTGACCCCTCTTTATCCCATTGTTCTATACTGTGTCCCCTCTATTTCCCATTGTTCTATACTGTGTCCCCTCTATATCCCATTGTTCCATACTGTGTCCCCTCTATATCCCATTTTTCCATGTTGTGGCCCCTCTCTCTCCCATTGTTCTATACTGTGTCCCCTCTATATCCCATTGTTCCATACTGTGTCCCCTCTATATCACATTGTTCCATACTGTGTCCCCTCTATATCCCATTGTTCCATGTTGTGACCCATCTATACCCCATTGTGCTATGCTGTGTACCCTCTATATCCCATTGTTCTATACTGTGTCCCCTCTTTATCCCATTGTTCTATACGGTGTCCCCTCTATATCCCATTGTTCTATACTGTGTCCCGTCTTTCTCCCATTGTTCTATACTGTGACCTCTCTATAACCCATTGTTCCATACTGTGACCCCTCTATATCCCATTGTTCTATCCTATGACCCCTCCATATCCCATTGTTCTATACTGTGACCCCTCTTTATCCCATTGTTCTATACTGTGACCCCTCTATATCCCATTGTTCTATACTGTGACCCCTCTATATCCCATTGTTAAATACTGTGTCCCCTCTATATCCCATTGTTCTATACTGTGTCCCCTCTATACCCATTGTTCTATACTGTGTCCCCTCTATATCCCATTGTTCTATGCTGTGACCCCTCTATATCCCAAAGTTCCATACTGTGTCCCCTCTATATCCCATTGTTCTATACTGTGACCCCTCTATATCCCATTTTCCATACTGTGTCCCCTCTATATCCCATTGTTCTATACTGTTACATCTCTATATCCCATTGTTCCATAATGTGTCCCCTCTATATCCCATTGTTCCATACTGTGTCCCCTCTTTAACCCATTGTTCCATACTGTGTCCCCTCTTTATCCCATTGTTCTCTACTGTGTCCCCTCTATATCCCATTGTTCCATGTTGTGACCCCTCTATATCCCATTGTTCCATGTTGTGTCCCCTCTATATCCCATTGTTCTATACGGTGTCCCCTCTGTATCCCATTGTTCTATACTGTGTGCCCTCTATATCCCATTGTTCCATCCTGTGTCCCCTCTATATCCCATTGTTCTATACTGTGTCCCCTCTATATCCCATTGTTCCATGTTGGGCCCCTCTCTCTCCCATTGTTCTATACTGTGTCCCCTCTATATCCCATTGTTCCATGTTGTGTCCCCTCTATTTCCCAATGTTCCATACTGTGTCCCCTCTATATCCCATTGTTCCATGTTGTGATCCCTCTATATCCCAATTTTCCATACTGTGTCCCCTCTATATCCCATTGTTCTATACTTTGTCCCCTCTATATCCCATTGTTCTATACTGTGTCCCCTGTATATCCCATTGTTCTATACTGTGTCCCCTCTTTATCCCATTGTTCTGTACTGTGTCCCCTCTATATCCTATTGTTCTATAGTGTGCCCCCTCTATATCCCATTGTTCTATACTGTGTCCCCTCTATATCCCATTGTTCTATACTGTGTCCCCGCTATATCCCATTGTTCTATACTGTATCCGCTCTATATCCCATTGTTCCATGTTGTGTCCCCTCTTTATCACATTGTTCTATACTGTGACCCCTCTATATCCCATTGTTCTATACTGTGACCCCTGTATATCCCAATGTTCCATGTTGTGACCCCTCTATATCCCAATGTTCCATACTGTGTCCCCTCTATATCCCATTGTTCCATACTGTGGCCCCTCTATATCCCATTGTTCCATACTGTGTCCCCTCTCTATGCCATTGTTCTATACTGTGACCCCTCTATATCCCATTGTTCTACACTGTGTCCCCTCTATATCCCATTGTTCTATACTGTGTCCCGTCTTTATCCCATTGTTCCATGTTGTGTCCCCTCTTTATCCCATTGTTCCATACCGTGACCCCTCTATATCCCATTGTTCTATACTGTGTCCCCTCTTTATCCCATTGTTCCATACTGTGTCCGCTCTATATCCCATTGTTCTATACTGTGTCCCCTCTATATCCCATTGTTCTATACTGTGTCCCCTCTATATCCCATTGTTCTATACTGTGTCCCCTCTATATCCCATTGTTCCATGTTGTGTCCCCTCTATATCCCATTGTTCCATACCGTGTCCCTCTATACCTCATTGATCCATACTGTGTCCCCTCTTTATCCCATTGTTCTATACTGTGTTCCCTCTATATCCCATTGTTCCATACTGTGACCCCTCTTTATCCCATTGTTCTATACTGTGTCCCCTCTATATCCCATTGTTCTATACTGTGTCCCCTCTATATCCCATTGTTCCATACTGTGTCCCCTCTATATCCCATTTTTCCATGTTGTGGCCCCTCTCTCTCCCATTGTTCTATACTGTGTCCACTCTATATCCCATTGTTCTATACTGTGTCCCCTCTATATTCCATTGTTCTATACTGTGTCCCCTCTATATCCCATTGTTCCATACCGTGTCCCCTCTATATCCCATTGTTCCGTGCTGTGTCCCCTCTATATCCCATTGTTCCATGTTGTGACTCCTCTATATCCCATTGTTCTATACCGTGACCCCTCTATAACCCATTGTTCCATACTGTGACCCCTCTTTATCCCATTGTTCTATACCGTGACCCCTCTATAACCCATTGTTCCATACTGTGACCCCTCTACATCCCATTGTTCTATACCATGACCCCTCTATAACCCATTGTTCCATACTGTGACCCCTCTATATCCCATTGTTCCATACTGTGTCCCCTCTATATCCCATTGTTCCATGTTGTGACCCCTCTATATCCCATTGTTCTATACTGTGACCCCTCTATAACCCATTGTTCCATACTGTGACCCCTCCATATCCCATTGTTCTATACTGTGACCCCTCTATAACCCATTGTTCCGTACTGTGTCCCCTGTATATCCCAGTGTTCCATGTTGTGACCCCTCTTTATCCATTGTTCTATACCGTGACCCCTCTATATCCCATTTTTCTATACTGTGACCCCTCTATATCCCATTGTTCTATACCATGACCCCTCTATAACCCATTGTTCCATACTGTGACCCCTCTATATCCCATTGTTCCATACTGTGTCCCCTCTATATCCCATTGTTCCATGTTGTGACTCCTCTATATCCCATTGTTCTATACTGTGACCCCTCTATAACCCATTGTTCCATACTGTGACCCCTCCATATCCCATAGTTCTATACTGTGACCCCTCTATAACCCATTGTTCCGTACTGTGTCCCCTGTATATCCCAGTGTTCCATGTTGTGACCCCTCTTTATCCCATTGTTCTATACTGTGACCCCTCTATATCCCATTGTTCTATACTGTGACCCCTCTATATCCCATTGTTCTATACTGTGACCCTCTTTACACCATTGTTCTTTTCTGTGACCCCTCTATATCCCATTGTTCTATACTGTGACCCCTCTACATCCCATTGTTCTATACCATGACCCCTCTATAACCCATTGTTCCATACTGTGACCCCTCTATATCCCATTGTTCCATACTGTGTCCCCTCTATATCCAATTGTTCCATGATGTGACCCCTCTTTATCCCATTGTTCTATACTGTGACCCCTCTATATCCCATTGTTCTATAATGTGACCCCTCTTTATACCATTGTTCTTTTCTGTGACCCCTCTATATCCCATTGTTCTATACTGTGACCCCTCTACATCCCATTGTTCTATACCATGACCCCTCTATAACCCATTGTTCCATACTGTGACCCCTCTATATCCCATTGTTCCATACTGTGTCCCCTCTATATCCCATTGTTCCATGTTGTGACCCCTCTATATCCCATTGTTCTATACTGTGACCCCTCTATAACCCATTGTTCCATACTGTGACCCCTCCATATCCCATTGTTCTATACTGTGACCCCTCTATAACCCATTGTTCCATACTGTGTCCCCTGTATATCCCAGTGTTCCATGTTGTGACCCCTCTTTATCCCATTGTTCTATACTGTGACCCCTCTATATCCCATTGTTCTATACTGTGACCCCTCTTTATAGCATTGTTCTTTTCTGTGTCCCCTCTATATCCCAATGTTCCATACTGTGTCCCCTCTATATCCCATTGTTCCATGTGTGATCCCTCTATATCCCAATGTTCCATACTGTGTCCCCTCTATATCCCATTGTTCTATACTGTGTCCCCTCTATATCCCATTGTTCTATACTGTGTCCCCTGTATATCCCATTGTTCTATACTGTGTCACCTCTTTATCCCATTGTTCTCTACTGTGCCCCCTCTATATCCCATTGTTCTATAGTGTGTCCCCTCTATATCCCATTCTTCTATACTGTGTCCCCTCTATATCCCAATGTTCCATACTGTGTCCCCTCTATATCCCATTGATCCATGTTGTGATCCCTCTATATCCCAATGTTCCATACTGTGTCCACTTTATATCCCATTGTTCTATACTGTGTCCCCTCTTTATCCCATTGTTCTATACTGTATCCCCTCTATATCCCATTGTTCTATACTGTGTCCCCGCTATATCCCATTGTTCTATACTGTATCCGCTCTATATCCCATTGTTCCATGTTGTGTCCCCTCTTTATCACATTGTTCTATACTGTGACCCCTCTATATCCCAATGTTCCATACTGTGTCCCCTCTATATGCCATTGTTCCATACTGTGTCCCCTCTATATCCCATTGTTCCATACTGTGGCCCCTCTATATCCCATTGTTCATATTGTGACCCCTCTATATCCCAATGTTCCATACTGTGTCCCCTCTATATGCCATTGTTCCATACTGTGGCCCCTATATATCCCATTGTTCCATACTGTGTCCCCTCTGTATTCCATTGTTCTATACTGTGTCCCCTCTCTATGCCATTGTTCTATACTGTGTCCCCTCTATACCCCATTGTTCTATACTGTGTCCCCTCTATATCCCATTGTTCTATACTGTGTCCCCTCTATATCCCATTGTTCCATGTTGTGTCCCCTCTATATCCCATTGTTCCATACTGTGTCCCCTCTATACCCCATTGATCAATACTGTGTCCCCTCTATATCCCATTGTTCTATACTGTGTCCCCTCTATATCCCATTGTTCGATACTGTGACCCCTCTTTATCCCATTGTTCTATACTGTGTCCCCTCTATATCCCATTGTTCTATACTGTGTCCCCTCTATATCCCATTGTTCCATACTGTGTCCCCTCTATATCCCATTTTTCCATGTTGTGGCCCCTCTCTCTCCCATTGTTCTATACTGTGTCCACTCTATATCCCATTGTTCTATACTGTGTCCCCTCTATATTCAATTGTTCTATACTGTGTCCCCTCTATATCCCATTGTTCCATACTGTGTCCCCTCTATATCCCATTGTTCCGTACTGTGTCCCCTCTATATCCCATTGTTCCATGTTGTGACTCCTCTATATCCCATTGTTCTATACCGTGACCCCTCTATAACCCATTGTTCCATACTGTGACCCCTCTTTATCCCATTGTTCTATACCGTGACCCCTCTATAACCCATTGTTCCATACTGTGACCCCTCTACATCCCATTGTTCTATACCATGACCCCTCTATAACCCATTGTTCCATACTGTGACCCCTCTATATCCCATTGTTCCATACTGTGTCCCCTCTATATCCCATTGTTCCATGTTGTGACCCCTCTATATCCCATTGTTCTATACTGTGACCCCTCTATATCCCATTGTTCTATACTGTGTCCACTCTATATCCCATTGTTCTATACTGTGTCCCCTCTATACCCATTGTTCTATACTGTGTCCCCTCTATATCCCATTGTTCTATACTGTGACCCCTCTCTATCCCAATGTTCCATACTGTGTCCTCTCTATATCCCATTGTTCTATACTGTGACCCCTCTATATCCCATTGTTCCATACTGTGTCCCCTCTATATCCCATTGTTCTATACTGTGACCCCTCTATATCCCATTGTTCTATACTGTGACCCCTCTCTATCCCAATGTTCCATACTGTGTCCCCTCTTTATCCCATTGTTCCATACTGTGTCCCCTCTATATCCCATTGTTCCATGTTGTGACCCCTCTACATCCCATTGTTCCATGTTGTGTCCCCTCTTTATCCCATTGTTCTCTACTGTGTCCCCTCTATATCCCATTGTTCTATACTGTGTCCCCTCTATATCCCATTGTTCTATACTGTGTCCCCTCTATATCCCATTGTTCTATACTGTGTCCCGTCTTTATCCCATTGTTCCATGTTGTGTCCCCTCTTTATCCCATTGTTCTATACCGTGACCCCTCTATATCCCATTGTTCTATACTGTGTCCCCTCTTTATCCCATTGTTCCATACTGTGTCCCCTCTATATCCCATTGTTCTATACTGTGTCCCCTCTATACCCCATTGTTCTATACTGTGTCCCCTCTATATCCCATTGTTCTATACTGTGTCCCCTCTATATCCCATTGTTCCATGTTGTGTCCCCTCTATATCCCATTGTTCCATACTGTGTCCCCTCTATATCCCATTGATCCATACTGTGTCCCCTCTATATCCCATTGTTCTATACTGTGTCCCCTCTATATCCCATTGTTCCATACTGTGACCCCTCTTTATCCCATTGTTCTATATTGTGTCCCCTCTATATCCCATTGTTCTATACTGTGTCCCCTCTATATCCCATTGTTCCATACTGTGTCCCCTCTATATCCCATTTTTCCATGTTGTGGCCCCTCTCTCTCCCATTGTTTTATACTGTGCCCACTCTATATCCCATTGTTCTATACTGTGTCCCCTCTATATTCAATTGTTCTATACTGTGTCCCCTCTATATCCCATTGTTCCATACTGTGTCCCCTCTATATCCCATTGTTCCGTACTGTGTCCCCTCTATATCCCATTGTTCCATGTTGTGACTCCTCTATATCCCATTGTTCTATACCGTGACCCCTCTATAACCCATTGTTCCATACTGTGACCCCTCTTTATCCCATTGTTCTATACCGTGACCCCTCTGTAACCCATTGTTCCATACTGTGACCCCTCTACATCCCATTGTTCTATACCATGACCCCTCTATAACCCATTGTTCCATAC
Organism: Squalus acanthias; assembly: GCA_030390025.1. NCBI lineage: Eukaryota > Metazoa > Chordata > Chondrichthyes > Squaliformes > Squalidae > Squalus > Squalus acanthias. The sequence continues at coordinate 2,720,682 of JASTWF010000045.1, forward strand.
TGTGACCCCTCTATATCCCATTGTTCCATACTGTGTCCCCTCTATATCCCATTGTTCCATGTTGTGACCCCTCTATATCCCATTGTTCTATACTGTGACCCCTCTATATCCCATTGTTCTATACTGTGTCCCCTCTATATCCCATTGTTCTATACTGTGTCCCCTCTATACCCATTGTTCTATACTGTGTCCCCTCTATATCCCATTGTTCTATACTGTGACCCCTCTCTATCCCAATGTTCCATACTGTGTCCTCTCTATATCCCATTGTTCTATACTGTGACCCCTCTATATCCCATTGTTCCATACTGTGTCCCCTCTATATCCCATTGTTCTCTACTGTGACCCCTCTATATCCCATTGTTCCATACTGTGTCCCCTCTATAACCCATTGTTCCATACTGTGTCCCCTCTATATCCCATTGTTCTCTACTGTGACCCCTCTATATCCCATTGTTCCATACTGTGACCCCTCTATATCCCATTGTTCCATACTGTGTCCCCTCTATAACCCATTGTTCCATACTGTGTCCCCTCTATATCCCATTGTTCCATGTTGTGACCCCTCTACATTCCATTGTTCCATGTTGGGTCCCCTCTTTATCCCATTGTTCTATACTGTGTCCCCTCTATATCCCATTGTTCTATACTGTGTCCCCTGTATATCCCATTGTTCCATGTTGTGTCCCCTCTTTATCCCATTGTTCCATACTGTGTCCCCACTATATCCCATTGTTCTATACTGTGTCCCCTCTATATCCCATTGTTCCATACTTTGTCCCCTCTATATCCCATTGTTCTATACTGTGGCCCCTCTATATCCCATTGTTCTATACTGTGTCCGCTCTATATCCCATTGTTCCATGTTGTGACCCCTTTATATCCCATTGTTCCATGTTGTGACCCCTCTTTATCCCATTGTTTCATACTGTGACCCCTCTATATCCCATTGTTCTATACTGTGTCCCCTCTTTATCCCATTGTTCCATGTTGTGACTCCTCTATATCCCATTGTTCCATACTGTGTCCCCTCTATATCCCATTGTTCCATGTTGTGACCCCTCTTTATCCCATTGTTCCATACTGTGACCCCCCTATATCCCAATGTTCTATACTGTGTCCCCTCTATATCCCATTGTTCAATTTTGTGACCCCTCTTTATCCCATTGTTCCACGTTGTGGCCCCTCTATATCCCATTGTTCCATACTGTGTCCCCTCTATATCCCATTGTTCCATGTTGTGACCCCTCTATATCCCATTGTTCTATACTGTGACCCCTCTATATCCCATTGTTCTATACTGTGTCCCCTCTATATCCCATTGTTCTATACCGTGACCCCTCTATAACCCATTGTTCCATACTGTGACCCCTCTTTATCCCGTTGTTCTATACCGTGACCCCTCTATAACCCATTGTTCCATACTGTGACCCCTCTACATCCCATTGTTCTATACCATGACCCCTCTATAACCCATTGTTCCATACTGTGACCCCTCTATATCCCATTGTTCCATACTGTGTCCCCTCTATATCCCATTGTTCCATGTTGTGACCCCTCTATATCCCATTGTTCTATACTGTGACCCCTCTATATCCCATTGTTCTATACTGTGTCCACTCTATATCCCATTGTTCTATACTGTGTCCCCTCTATACCCATTGTTCTATACTGTGTCCCCTCTATATCCCATTGTTCTATACTGTGACCCCTCTCTATCCCAATGTTCCATACTGTGTCCTCTCTATATCCCATTGTTCTATACTGTGACCCCTCTATATCCCATTGTTCCATACTGTGTCCCCTCTATATCCCATTGTTCTATACTGTGACCCCTCTATATCCCATTGTTCTATACTGTGACCCCTCTCTATCCCAATGTTCCATACTGTGTCCCCTCTTTATCCCATTGTTCCATACTGTGTCCCCTCTATATCCCATTGTTCCATGTTGTGACCCCTCTACATCCCATTGTTCCATGTTGTGTCCCCTCTTTATCCCATTGTTCTCTACTGTGTCCCCTCTATATCCCATTGTTCTATACTGTGTCCCCTCTATATCCCATTGTTCTATACTGTGTCCCCTCTATATCCCATTGTTCTATACTGTGTCCCGTCTTTATCCCATTGTTCCATGTTGTGTCCCCTCTTTATCCCATTGTTCTATACCGTGACCCCTCTATATCCCATTGTTCTATACTGTGTCCCCTCTTTATCCCATTGTTCCATACTGTGTCCCTCTATATCCCATTGTTCCATACTGTGTCCCCTCTATACCCATTGTTCTATACTGTGTCCCCTCTATATCCCATTGTTCTATACTGTGTCCCCTCTATATCCCATTGTTCATGTTGTGTCCCCTCTATATCCCATTGTTCATACTGTGTCCCCTCTATATCCCATTGTTCCATACTGTGTCCCCTCTATATCCCATTGTTCTATCTGTGTCCCTCTATATCCCATTGTTCCATACTGTGTCCCCTCTATATCCCATTGTTCCATACTGTGACCCCTCTATATCCCATTGTTCTATACTGTGACCCCTCTATATCCCATTGTTCTATACTGTGTCCCCTCTATATCCCATTGTTCCATACTGTGTCCCCTCTATATCCCATTTTTCATGTTGTGGCCCCTCTATCATCCCATTGTTTCATGTTGTGCCCACTCTATATCCCATTGTTCTATACTGTGTCCCCTCTATATTCAATTGTTCTATACTGTGTCCCCTCTATATCCCATTGTTCCATACTGTGACCCCTCTATATCCCATTGTTCCGTACTGTGTCCCCTCTATATCCCATTGTTCCATACTGTGACCCCTCTACATCCCATTGTTCTATACCATGACCCCTCTATAACCCATTGTTCCATACTGTGACCCCTCTATATCCCATTGTTCCATACTGTGTCCCCTCTATATCCCAGTGTTCCATGTTGTGACCCCTCTTTATCCCATTGTTCTATACTGTGACCCCTCTATATCCCATTGTTCTATACTGTGACCCCTCTTTATAGCATTGTTCTTTTCTGTGTCCCCTCTATATCCCAATGTTCCATACTGTGTCCCCTCTATATCCCATTGTTCCATGTTGTGATCCCTCTATATCCCAATGTTCCATACTGTGTCCCCTCTATATCCCATTGTTCTATACTGTGTCCCCTCTATATCCCATTGTTCTATACTGTGTCCCCTCTATATCCCATTGTTCTATACTGTGTCCCTCTTTATCCCATTGTTCTCTACTGTGCCCCTCTATATCCCATTGTTCTATACTGTGTCCCCTCGATATCCCATTCTTCTATACTGTGTCCCCTCTATATCCCATTGTTCCATCCTGTGTCCCCTCTATATCCCATTGTTCCATGTCTGTGATCCCTCTATATCCCATTGTTCCATACTGTGTCCACTCTATATCCCATTGTTCATACTGTGTCCCCTCTTTATCCCATTGTTCTATACTGTGTCCCCTCTATATCCCATTGTTCTATACTGTGTCCCCGCTATATCCCATTGTTCTATACTGTATCCGCTCTATATCCCATTGTTCCATGTGTGTCCCCTCTTTATCACATTGTTCTATACTGTGTCCCTCTATATCCCATTGTTCTATACTGTGTCCCCTCTATATGCCATTGTTCCATACTGTGTCCCCTCTATATCCCATTGTTCCATACTGTGTCCCCTCTATATCCCATTGTTCTATACTGTGACCCCTCTATATCCCATTGTTCCATACTGTGTCCCCTCTATATCCCATTGTTCCATACTGTGGCCCCTCTATATCCCATTGTTCCATACTGTGTCCCCTCTATATCCATTGTTCTATACTGTGTCCCCTCTTTATCCCATTGTTCTATACTGTGTCCCCTCTATATCCCATTGTTCTATACTGTGTCCCCTCTATATCCCATTGTTCTATACTGTGACCCCTCTATATCCCATTGTTCCATGTCTGTGTCCCCTCTATATCCCATTGTTCTATACTGTGTCCCCTCTATATCCCATTGTTCAATACTGTGTCCCCTCTATATCCCATTGTTCTATACTGTGTCCCCTCTATATCCCATTGTTCGATACTGTGACCCCTCTTTATCCCATTGTTCTATACTGTGTCCCCTCTATATCCCATTGTTCTATACTGTGTCCCCTCTATATCCCATTGTTCCATACTGTGTCCCCTCTATATCCCATTGTTCCATACTGTGTCCCCTCTATATCCCATTGTTCTATACTGTGTCCCCTCTATATCCATTGTTCTATACTGTGTCCCCTCTATATCCCAATTGTTCTATACTGTGTCCCCTCTATATCCCATTGTTCTATACTGTGTCCCCTCATATCCCATTGTTCTATACTGTGTCCCCTCTATATCCCATTGTTCCTTACTGTGTCCCTCTATATCCCATTGTTCCATGTTGTGACCCCTCTATATCCCATTGTTCTATACTGTGACCCCTCTATATCCCATTGTTCCATGTTGTGACCCCTCTATATCCCAGTTGTTTCTATACTGTGACCCCTCTATAACCCATTGTTCCATACTGTGACTCCTCTACATCCCATTGCTTCTATACAGTGACCCCTCTATAACCCATTGTTCCATACTGTGACCCCTCTATATCCCATTGTTCCATACTGTGTCCCCTCTATATCCCATTGTTCCATGTTGTGACCCCTCTATATCCCATTGTTCTATACTGTGACCCCTCTATATCCCATTGTTCTATACTGTGTCCCCTCTATATCCCATTGTTCTATACTGTGTCCCCTCTATACCCATTGTTCCTATACTGTGTCCCCTCTATATCCCATTGTTCTATACTGTGACCCTCTCTATCCCAATGTTCCATACTGTGTCCCTCTATATCCCATTGTTCTATACTGTGACCCCTCTATATCCCATTGTTCCATACTGTGTCCCCTCTATATCCCATTGTTCTATACTGTGACCCCCTCTATATCCCATTGTTCTATACTGTGACCCCTCTCTATCCCATGTTCCATACTGTGTCCCCTCTTTATCCCATTGTTCCATACTGTGTCCCCTCTATATCCCATTGTTCCATGTTGTGACCCCCTCTATATCCCATTGTTCCAGTTGTGTCCCCTCTTTATCCCATTGTTCTCTACTGTGTCCCCTCTATATCCCATTGTTCTATACTGTGTCCCCTCTATATCCATTGTTCCTATACTGTGTCCCCTCTATATCCCATTGTTCTATACTGTGTCCCCTCTATATCCCATTGTTCCATGTTGTGTCCCCTCTATATCCCATTGTTCTATACTGTGACCCCTCTATATCCCATTGTTCTATACTGTGTCCCCTCTATATCCCATTGTTCATACTGTGTCCCCTCTATATCCCATTGTTCTATACTGTGTCCCCTCTATATCCCATTGTTCTATACTGTGTCCCCTCTATATCCCATTGTTCCATACTGTGTCCCCTCTATATCCCATTGTTCTATACGTGACCCCTCTATATCCCATTGTTCCATACTGTGTCCCCTCTTATCCCATTGTTCCATACTGTGTCCCCTCTATATCCCATTGTTCTATACTGTGTCCCCTCTATACCCATTGTTCCATACTGTGTCCCCTCTATATCCATTGTTCTATACTGTGTCCCCTCTATATCCCATTGTTCCATGTTGTGTCCCCTCTATATCCCATTGTTCCATACTGTGTCCCCTCTATATCCCATTGATCTATACTGTGTCCCCTCTATATCCCATTGTTCTATACTGTGTCCCCTCTATATCCCATTGTTCTATACTGTGCCCCTCTATATCCCATTGTTCTCATATTGTGTCCCCTCTATATCCCATTGTTCTATACTGTGTCCCCTCTATATCCCATTGTTCTATACTGTGTCCCCTCTATATCCCATTGTTCCATACTGTGTCCCCTCTATATCCATTTGTTCTATACTGTGTCCCCTCTATATCCATTGTTCTATACTGTGTCCCCTCTATATCCCTTTGTTCCATACTGTGTCCCCTCTATATCCCATTGTTCGTACTGTGTCCCCTCTATATCCCATTGTTCCATGTTGTGACCTCCTCTATATCCCATTGTTCTATACTGTGACCCCTCTATATCCCATTGTTCATTACTGTGACCCTCTTTATCCCATTGTTCTATACCGTGACCCCTCTATAACCCATTGTTCCATACTGTGACCCCTCTACATCCCATTGTTCTATACCATGACCCCTCTATAACCCATTGTTCCATACTGTGACCCCTCTATATCCCATTGTTCCATACTGTGTCCCCTCTATATCCCATTGTTCCATGTTGTGACCCCTCTATATCCCATTGTTCTATACTGTGACCCCTCTATATCCCATTGTTCTATACTGTGTCCCCTCTATATCCCATTGTTCTATACTGTGTCCCCTCTATACCCATTGTTCTATACTGTGTCCCCTCTATATCCCATTGTTCTATACTGTGACCCCTCTCTATCCCAATGTTCCATACTGTGTCCTCTCTATATCCCATTGTTCTATACTGTGACCCCTCTATATCCCATTGTTCCATACTGTGTCCCCTCTATATCCCATTGTTCTATACTGTGACCCCTCTATATCCCATTGTTCCATACTGTGTCCCCTCTATAACCCATTGTTCCATACTGTGTCCCCTCTATATCCCATTGTTCTATACTGTGACCCCTCTATATCCCATTGTTCCATACTGTGTCCCCTCTATAACCCATTGTTCATACTGTGTCCCCTCTATATCCCATTGTTCCATGTTGTGAACCCCTCTATATCCCATTGTTCCATGTTGTGTCCCCTCTTTATCCCATTGTTCCATACTGTGTCCCCTCTATATCCCATTGTTCTATACTGTGTCCCCTTATATCCCATTGTTCCATGTTGTGTCCCCTCTATATCCATTGTTCCATACTGTGTCCCCACTATATCCCATTGTTCTATACTGTGTCCCCTCTATATCCCATTGTTCATACTTTGTCCCCTCTATATCCCATTGTTCTATACTGTGGCCCCTCTATATCCCATTGTTCTATACTGTGTCCGCCTCTATATCCCATTGTTCTATGTCTGTGACCCCTTTATATCCCATTGTTCCATGTTGTGACCCTCTTTATCCCATTGTTCATACTGTGACCCCTCTATATCCCATTGTTCTATACTGTGTCCCCTCTTTATCCCATTGTTCATGTTGTGACTCCTCTATATCCCATTGTTCATACTGTGTCCCCTCTATATCCCATTGTTCCATACTGTGTCCCCTCTATATCCATTGTTCCATACTGTGACCCCCCTCTATATCCCATTGTTCAATACTGTGTCCCCTCTATATCCCATTGTTCATACTGTGACCCTCTTTATCCCATTGTTCTATACTGTGTCCCCTCTATACCCATTGTTCATGTGTGCCCCTCTATATCCCATTGTTCCATACTGTGTCCCCTCTATATCCCATTGTTCCATGTGTGACCCCTCTATATCCCATTGTTCTATACTGTGACCCCCCTATATCCCATTGTTCTATACTGTGTCCCCTCTATATCCCATTGTTCTATATGTGTCCCCTCTATACCCATTGTTCCAGTCTGTGTCCCCTCTATATCCCATTGTTCTATACTGTGTCCCCTCTATATCCCATTGTTCCATACTGTGACCCCTCTATATCCCATTGTTCCATACTGTGTCCCCTCTATATCCCATTGTTCCATGTTGTGACCCCTCTATATCCCATTGTTCTATACTGTGACCCCTCTATATCCCATTGTTCTATACTGTGTCCCCTCTATATCCATTGTTCTATACTGTGTCCCCTCTATATCCCATTGTTCTATACTGTGTCCCCTCTATATCCCATTGTTCTATACTGTGACCCCTCTATATCCCATTGTTCCATACTGTGTCCCTCTATATCCCATTGTTCTATACTGTGTCCCCTCTATATCCCATTGTTCATACTGTGTCCCCTCTATATCCCATTGTTCTATACTGTGTCCCCTCTTTATCCCATTGTTCTATACTGTGTCCCCTCTATATCCCATTGTTCATACTGTTGTCCCCTCTATATCCCATTGTTCTATACTGTGTCCCCTCTATAATCCCATTGTTTCATACTGTGTCCCCTCTATATCCCATTGTTCCATGTTGTGTCCCCTCTATATCCCATTGTTCCATACTGTGTCCCCTCTATATCCCATTGTTCTATACTGTGTCCCCTCTATATCCCATTGTTCTATACTGTGTCCCTCTATATCCCATTGTTCCATACTGTGTCCCCTCATTATCCCATTGTTCATACTGTGTCCCCTCTATATCCCATTGTTCTATACTGTGTCCCCTCTATATCCCATTGTTTCATACTGTGTCCCCTCTATTCCCATTGTTCCATACTGTGTCCCCTCTATATCCCATTGTTCTATACTGTGACCCCTCTCTATCCCATTGTTCCATACTGTGTCCCCTCTATATCCCATTGTTCTATACTGTGACCCCTCTATATCCCATTGTTCCATACTGTGTCCCCTCTATATCCCATTGTTCTATACTGTGTCCCCTCTATATCCCATTGTTCTATACTGTGTCCCCTCTATATCCCATTGTTCCATACTGTGTCCCCTCTATATCCCATTGTTCCATACTGTGTCCCCTCTATATCCCATTGTTCCATACTGTGACCCCTCTATATCCCATTGTTCCATGTTGTGACCCCTCTATATCCCATTGTTCTATACTGTGTCCCCTCTATATCCCATTGTTCTATACTGTGTCCCCTCTATATCCCATTGTTCCTATACTGTGTCCCCTCTATATCCCATTGTTCTATACTGTGTCCCTCTTTATCCCATTGTTCCATGTTGTGTCCCCTCTATATCCCATTGTTCTATACTGTGACCCCTCTATATCCCATTGTTCTATACTGTGTCCCCTCTTTATCCCATTGTTCCATACTGTGTCCCCTCTATATCCCATTGTTCTATACTGTGTCCCCTCTATATCCCATTGTTCTATACTGTGTCCCCTCTATATCCCATTGTTCTATACTGTGTCCCCTCTATATCCCATTGTTCCATGTTGTGTCCCCTCTATATCCCATTGTTCCATACTGTGTCCCCTCTATATCCCATTGTTCCATACTGTGTCCCCTCTAATCCCATTGTTCTATACTTGTCCCCTCTATATCCCATTGTTCCATACGTGTGGTCCCCTCTATATCCCATTGTTCTATACTGTTGTCCCCTCTATATCCCATTGTTCTATACTGTGTCCCCTCTATATCCCATTGTTCCATGTTGTGACCCCTCTTATCCCATTGTTCTATACTGGGTGTCCCCTCTATATCCCATTGTTCTATAACTGTGACCCTCTATATCCCATTGTTCTATACTGTGTCCCCTCTATATCCCATTGTTCTATACTGTGACCCCTCTATATCCCATTGTTCATACTGTGTCCCCTCTATATCCCATTGTTCTATACTGTGACCCCTCTATATCCCATTGTTCCATACTGTGACCCCTCTATATCCCATTGTTCTATACTGTGACCCCTTCTATATCCCATTGTTC